>JASANF010003226.1:0-49752 GCA_030248245.1 Trissonchulus sp. WLG1_4 | reverse complement strand
TAAGTTAACGTGCAGGGGCGTAGCCAGGGGGACGGGGGAATTCCCCCCCCCCCGAATTTTTTCCGACTGAAATTGTACACAAGGGTCCCCCCTTTGGTTCTTAGGGTCCGGCCGGAAAAAATTTCCGATACGTCTCCAATGGACTATATTTGGCTTAAAAATCAGAAATTTCCCCAAATTTTTTTCTGGGGCTGCCGCCCCCCAGACCCCTGCGACTCTCTGGCTTAGTTTTCCTTGCCTTTATCTTGTATGAAAGCATGTGCATATGCATATAGTTGCACTGTGCGCTATGTATTTGCCTTATACACGTTTACTGTATCGTTTTAGCTGTTTTATTGTCACTAAAATGACATTTTTAGTAAATTTACAGGTTTTAATGTCAAAAAATTGTAAAAAATTTGCAAATTTTATTGTTTCTGGAACCTTTCCAGCCCGCCATTTTTGTGATTTTCGGTTTTAAGCTTTTGAGCTCAAATTTTACGTTTGATGCTGCTGTGGTCGAAAATTAGCATTGTTTTGGCCAAAAACTACTAAAATGTGCGTTTTTTGCGTTAAAATCTCAATTAGGTGAATATTAACACTTCGAATGAATCTAGTCATTCCTTGTACATTTTCCGCCTACGCCACTGTCTAACCTGTATATAATACGGCAATGAAGAACATACACTATTATGTGCACCCTCGTTGACCTTGGGCATGAAACACTTAAGGTGGTTGTTACGTTTTCGAAGTTTTTGCTATAAGTCAAAAGTTTCTTGATTGAACATAATCAAATTTGGCTCTGACATTTCGATTGTAAATAGCAATATTTCAGCTAATTTTGAAATTGATTCAAACTTTTACGGCTAATTTATAGCTCAAAAACTGAATTTTTTGTGTATTTTTTGAGGACTTACAAAATTGTATGCAAATTTTTGTGGCTCTTACACTACTCATAAAAGCCAATCAAAGAATTTCTAACCCAATTTATTTTAAAAATATTTTCAGCTAAAATATGACATATTTCTGTTAGTCGTTTTAAGCGATCCGTAACTTTGAAGTTTTTTTCCTCAATTTCTGACTTCTCATGCCTGTAGCACGAAAATACCAATAACCACTTTGCACAATAATTTACATGTACATAGTCCCCCTTATGCATCTATTATACCTGCAAAATTTGGTTAGTATATGTCACAGCAGCCACGAGCATTGGCTGTGTTAATAAACCCCTTCAAAAAATTCAAATTTTCTTCAGTCTCCTGAAACGTCATTTTTAAAACTTTTGTCCGCCATTTTTTCAACGGGTACGGGAAAACTGTGCTTATTATTAGCTGACCACAATGAGGCCCTATATAACTGAATTGAAATTTTTTAAAAAATCCGTCATTTCTGAGCACAATGAGTGATTTCAGTTGAAGTAACCATTATCCTGTTTCGTTCATAAGAATGCGAAGACAGCTTATTTGACAGTAGCCAAATAAATTTGCCTTATACCTTTTTCGAATTGAGTGAAAAGGTTGATTATTTTTTTAGTTACAGCCTACCAAAGTCATAAAAACTGCCGTTTCTTGACTTTTTTGAAAAATTTGAGGCAAACTTTTGCTCACTGTAAAAATCTGCTAAATTATTACGTTTAGTTAAGCATACCAGCAGTTTTGCAACACATCAACGTGCCTTTGGTATAAATTGCGTAATTGTATGCGGAATTTTTTTACCACAGTGAAGAAATAACAAAATACGGGGAAAAATGCGTAAAATTGAGCTGATGAGCGTCACCAAAATAGTTGGCGTGCACACTATGAGTAATACCGACTCTTGAAAAATTTCAATTTTGTAAAAAATAAGTTGATTAATAATATGCAAAAGACCGCTTGTAAATTTATTTAGTAGTTGCTACAAAATAGAACATTGAAGAAAGCTGCGAAAACGTAACTACCACCTTAAGTGACGTAGTAACAATATTGAACCTTTTCAAATGCGACAGTCCAATTATCACTAGCCAAATCTCTCAGAGGACCACGATCGTCGATTTTGTACAGCCTAATATGTTGATCTTCCAGCCATAAAACCAAACTGCGGAAATGAGCGTTGTCTACAATAAAAATCAAAAATTTATATACATACAATTATATTTTTCCTGGGACCCGGTGCACATCACCTACAGTTATCATGTATTGGCTATTGCCTTGAACAATTATATAAGCACGAAACACGGACAAGTGGTTTGTGCAATGGCGCCTTCGCCGTAGTCTCTTAGAAATCACTATCCGCCATTTTCAACGTTTTGGGAATTTATTTAACTGATTTACAAAAAGTAAACGGTTGACTTCACGAAATTGCTTTCGCCAACGCCAAACGATGGTTTTACGTACGTTTTCATATAATGATTTGTGCATAATTTCATAACGGAATGTTGCCCAATTTGTTACCAACTTAAACCGTGGTTTATTTAGCTCAGTTGAAGTTTGCTCTTCAATAGTTGCCACACAGTCTGTTATTTGCCAAAATTAACCTAAGCTTAAGCCCTGCATAAAAAATCTAATGAATTGGTAACATAAATTCATAACCACGATTTGAATGAATTTATGTGCAAAAAAATGCAAAATCGTATATATGTACCACCATGCTTTAGCAAAACCACTTTTGTAAAATTCACAACTAATTTATTTCACCATGTTCTAACTTACCATTCGGATGTTAAAATTCTCAAACTTTGGGAAAATCTAACGCTGTTAATTTTTTTCGAAACATCTTGCTGGCCCCGTAATTAAGACTCATATCTCAGAAAATCCAAAAAATTAAATAGGGTTTCTTGAAGCAAAAATGCTTCCCCCAAGATGCTCTACTCAAAAAAATAGGTCCACTATTCCTCCCCAATAACTGCATTTAACCCAAAATTTCTTGGGGGCTGTGGTCCCCAGACCCCCAACCATAGTTTTTATTGTTATCTGTCGTTAAGGTTTATGCACGTCCATGTGTATATTTATGGCTGCAATGTGCCCAGCCTATTGCAGTGCGGAATGCATCGTTTTGCTGCTTTGCCTATGTAGGTGAAAAACGTAAATGCTAAGGCATCTACTTTCGAACGCAAATTTATACTATATAATTCACAAAAAAATTTCTTTCGAGGGGCCCTCGCCCCTCGAAACTTTTTCCGGCTGAATTTGTGGATCAAGTGCAGTGGGGGGGGGGGTTAGTGGACCTATTTTTTGGAGTAGAGCACCTTAATTGAGGGAAGCATTTTTTGTAATAGAACCCCTATCCACAAATTTGGATTTTCTGAGCAGGACCCCTTGAAAATTACATTTTCAGCGTTTTTGGAAGTGAAAGTAGGCCAAAGTTCGAAGCCAAAAATGGCTCTAATATTTGTTTTTGGATAGTTTTGAGTAGGGATGTCGCGGATATCCGCATCCGCATCCGCGGATGATCCGCAACTTTTTGACATCCGCCTCCGCATCCGCATCCGCAAAAATTTAATGCGGATGTGCGGATGTTGCAGATTCGGTAAAAATTACTAAAAATGTAGAAAATCAGACGGCGGTTTTGATTTTTGTACATGTATATACCAATATTTTTTCTCAAAACGGTGGATTGAAACTTTATTCTAGGCTTTCTCACCTCATTGTTGGTTGCAAATCGCACTTTTCCAAAGTAGGCTTCACGAATATTTGATATTGCGGGCATATTCGAAGTTTTGCATATTTGAGCGAGACTAGTCTACAAACTTGTAAAGCAATAATTGTCAAAACAATATTATCAGATTTCAACTTGCATGCTTTCGTAGATTAGAAAGAATAAACAGAGCACGTATAGTGATTATAAACCAACCAAAACCAAAAGCATCAAGTTGCCAGAGGGTCACGCCGATAGCCTTTGAGTTGGCATAAAGTTAACCAATAGCGTTTTAAACAAACTATTGATGGCGGCTCATGGCTTAGAAGATTATGAATGCACAACTTCGATACAAACTGTTTTTTCTAAGTCTCATTCCTTAGTACTTGCATTCATACTTGCTATTTTTAGTACATTATGTATTTTTTGGTGAAAAATTTTTCAAAAATTAGGCTCATAACTTGTTTAGAACGTTTTCTAAAAAGATCCGCATCCGCATCCGCATCCGCGCGGATGTCAGAAGTCAACATCCGCATCCGCATCCGCGGATGTCAAAAAAGTCACATCCGCGACATCCCTAGTTTTGAGTGCGTTATGATGTTTTAAGGCATCGTCTAGGCTTAGCTAGCAGGATTCACTGAATTCACTAGCAGGATTTTTCCTAAAAATTTCTATTTTTATTGCCTAAGCCTGAGCCTAAGCATAATACTAAGCCTTACGCCTAATTGAGCTCTCCTTCCTGCAAGGCTCATCACGTGTGAGTGAGCGTGTAGTGCGTTTTCAAAAATACTCAAATTTAGCCTTAGATTAGGATTTAGGCTTAGGCTTAGGTTCAGGCTTAGTCCCAGGGTTAATATCGGGCTCAGTTTGGGCTTAGGCTGAGGCTTAGGCTTAGGTTTATAATTTTGAAATTTTGTTTGTTTATGTGATGAGCCTTGCAGGAAGAAAAGGCACGTTTAAGCCTAAGCCTAATACTAAGCCTAAGCCCTTAGCCTAAGCCTAAGCCCAAGCCTAAATTAAGTTTGAATTTGGTCAAATTTGGACGTTTCTGGCGAATTTGGCCAATTTTTTGCCAGGGACCCGGTCAGAGCCTTTGTTTTGATTCTAAAAAATTGTAAACAATAATATGACACCATTTAGACATGATTAGAACGGAAAAAAAGGGCTTAGCAAAAAAATTGCGAAAACGTCCCTCACTGAGGGTTCAGATTTGGGGGGTCGTATCTCAGAAAATCGAAAAAATGAAATAGGGGTTCTTGAACCAAATATGCTTACTAATAACTGATAATTATCAGTTGTCACTTAATTAGTTATCAGTTATCAATTATCAGTATTGCACAACATCATTTACTGATAAACATCATTTTTCAGTTATCAGTTATCAGTAAAATTTCCCCCATTTATCAGTGAATTATAAGTTTTCGTTGAACAAAGCAAAACACTGATAACTGATAACTGATAATTTTAGCCAATTTTTTATCAGTGTTCGTTCACTGATAAATTTTATTTATTAGCATTTTCAAGCAACTATATTTACTTTTGATGTATGTACATATGTAAGCGATGTTTTAATGATTTTCCTTGAAATTTTGCCCCTTTTTGCCTAAATGTTCCATACTTTGGTCCTATATTAGGGATGAAAACTGATTCAGTGTTCCAGTGTGTTTCATGCAGTGTGCCCGCCACACAGCATTGTCTTTGTATAAGTGATACAAAAATTGATTCAAATATGAAAATACATGCTTCTAAATTAATGCTCATAAGAAAAATGAATAAGAAGAAAATTTTAAAAAACAGTCAAATTATGTAACGCTAATGTCTACTTTTTTTAGGGTTTACTGATAATTTATCAGTTATCAGTGTTCTTGTGCAACACTGATACTGATAACTGATACTTGATACATAACTGATAAACTTCGTGCAACGCTACACTAACAACTGATAAATTTTTACTGATAACTGATATAACTGATAATTTTTTGTGCAACAGACCCTGGCCTATCTTCAACACATGCTCCTTCACAGGAAATAGACAATCCACATATCCAGCCAAAGACTGAGGCCCGTATTCACATACTAAGTGTAACGCTTAAACTTAGTGTTTACACTTAGTGTTAGCGCTTATAAGCGCTAAGTGTTATTCACATACTTAGTGTTTATTTAAGCGCTTAGCAAACACTAACGCTTAACTTAGCGTTTCAATTTTGTATTCACATACTTAAAATTTAGTGTTTGGCTTAGAATTAAGCGCTTAAGTTTAGGGACCTCGGGAGCTCCCTAAAGGCCGATTCACACGCTGCGATTTTACTGCGATTTTGCCGCAGCGTTTTCGTCGCTGCGGCAAAACGCACTGTCTGAACAGACGCAGCGATTTCAATGCGGAATGCATGCGTCTTGATTTTTCCGCAGCGTTTTAACCGCCAGACTGCAATTCGGCCTGCGATTTTAGTGCGTTTTGATGCTGCGGACGTGTTGCTTTCAACCAGGCGCGGATCCAGGAATTCTCAAAGGGGGGGGCCCCACCTTGGGTGTCGACCGGGGGGGGGGGGGGTAGCGAGGCGTGAAAAATTTTTTGCGAGGCGTTTTTTAGTTATGTTTTATGTCGATTGTTATGTTTTATGTGTTATTTTACACATTGCATAGCAGTAGCGTATCCAGGACTTCGCGAAGAAGGGGCTGTATATACTGATGGTCGACGACCGGGGGAAGCGCGGGGGGGGGGGGGGGGGTGAAACGCGCACACAATGTAGCAAACTAACAGGGCGCGCCAGTCTGCAGGGGTTTAGCTTTGTAGAATTTAGACAGTGAATTTGCACTGAAAAAGTTGTCAGCAACACGTCCTAAAGTCATAGCAATTGCAGGGGTCTGGGGGCGGCAGCCCCCAGAAGCTGGAGCTTTTTTGGAATTTTAAAATAAAATTTGCATTGACAAAGCAATTCTAAGCAATACTTATTGTAAAAAATCAAAGTGGTTGCAGGGGTCTGGGGGCGGCAGCACCCAGAAGCTGGAGCTTTTTTGGAATTTTAAAATAAAATTTGCATTGACAAAGCAATTCTAAGCAATACTTATTGTAAAAAAAAGTGGTTGCAGGGGTCTGGGGGCGGCAGCCCCCAGCAGTAGCGTACCCAGGATTTCGCGAAGGGGGGGGCTGAACTGATGGTCGACGACCGGGGGGGGGGGGGTGGGACAGTACACGCAGTCCAAGGCAATCTGCAGAAGGTTTAGCTTTTTAGAATTTTTAAACTGCTTGCATTGATATTGAAAAAATGTCTGATGTCTTGCAATCATAGTGGTTGCAGGGGTCTGGGGGCGGCAGCCCCCAGATGCTGGAGCTTTTTTAGAATTTTAAAATAAAATTTGCATTGAAAAAGCAATTCTAAGCAACACTGGACGTAAAATCAGAGTGGTTGCGGGGGTCTGGGGGCGGCAGCCCCCAGAAGCTGGAGCATTTTTAAAATTTTAAAATATTCGCATTAAAAAAGCAACTCTAAGCAACACTTGTCGTGAAATCATACAAACTTGATTGACTTGACTAGTATATAACTTGTCGCGCAGTTTGCAGAGGTCTGGGGGCGGCTGCCTCCAGGAAAACAAATTGGGAATTTTTTATTTTTAGGCAAATTCAGTGAATTGGAGACGTATCATAAAATTTTTTTGGCCGGTCCATAAAAGCTAAATGGGGAAGACATCCTTGTTTAAAAATTTGTCTGAACATTGAATAAACACAACGAGATGACACCACAAAGCGAAGTAAAGTCAGCGCGGTGGTTCCGGAGGCGAGCGGCCTCCGAAAAAATTTTTCGATTTGAGTGCAAATTTCATCAATTTACGGCTGCAAAAATTAACCCATGGGGGGACTAGCAAACCTGAAAAATACGTTGTATACAGGAAAAAAATGAAGAAAAACTATGGGTGACTAAAGCTGTCCTTAGACATTCGTCCTCCACTCCACCCACCGCACGGTTTTTAATTAAAAGCCACACAAAATATATATATATAACTAAATACCAATAATAGTTGTTAGCATTACTCATTATTAATACAAAATATCTGATATGTTATGTATATATATACATTAGAGCAGTAATGAATTGGGGGCGAGATCCCTTCGAAAGAAAATTTTGGGAAATTTTTGAAATTTCAGTGTCATTTTGGTCAATTGGGGACGTGCCGGAAAATTTTTTTCAGTGGTGTCATAAAAGCAAAGGGGGACCACAGGAAAAAAGTGAAAAAGGGGGGGGCTGAAATCGCGAAGGGGGGGGCTAAAACCGCGAAGGGGGGGGCTGATGTCCCCCTAGCCCCCCCCCTGGGTACGCCACTGGCCCCCAGAAGCTGGAGCTTTTTTGGAATTTTGAAATAAAATTTCCATTCAAGAAGCAATTCTAAGCGACACTTTTGTAAAAATCAGAGTGGACGAGTGGTTGCTTGCAGGGGCTTGCAGGGGAATGGGGGCGGCTGCCCCCAGCCCCAGAGGTTGGACCTTTTTTGGAGTTTTGAAATAACATTTCCAATGAAACAGCATTTCTAAGCAACAGTTGTTGTAAAATCATTTTTGCAAAATCATTAAAAATGTCATTTTTGCTGCGATAAGACATCTAAAAGGATACATTAAACAGTGTCTTAAGCAAATAAATAGTGTACAATGCACCCATATACACATAAACAGGCTTTAATAGAACACAAAGGCAAAAAATATGGAGCACAGGATTGCAGGGGTCTGGGGGCACAGGAAACCCAAACCTTGGAAAATTTTTCTTCAAAACATGGTCGACATATCAAGAAATGAACGTATAATTATCTAGGAAATATCTGCTAAACATCTGCTAATTATCCTACAAAATTACCTCAATTACCCTATAATTTTCGTACAAATATCCTACCATTTTCTTATAAATTTCTACAAAATAACTTATTTTCAGTCCAACGATCGTACAATTAACCCCTTTTTTTTCCTAAGTATTTCAGTCACTCATCACAAAGTTTTCGCAATAATTTCGTCGAATTATCCTATTTTTTTCCTACAAAATTCGTACTCTTATCTACTCGATTTCATAGACTTTTCTTCAACTTGACCTATTGTTTTCTTACAATTTTCTTATTATTTTCTTACTTTTATCCTAGTAATATCGTATTATTTTCTGTCTATTTTCTTACATTTATCCTACTAATATCCTATTATTTTCAGTCTTTTTTCTTACTTTTATCCAAATAATATCGTGTTATTTTCAGTCTTTTTTCTTACTTTTATCCTATTAATTTCAGTCTACTTTCTTACATTTATCCTACTAATATCCTGCCATTTTCTGTCCATTTTCTTACTTTTATCCTACTAATATAGCAACATTTTCGGCCTAATTTACCAATTTCTCGATGCGTTTCCAGTAGAATTCAACAATTTCCTACATATATAATTTAGGGAAATAATGCGTTTTCTTTCTAATACTGATCACTAATCAGTAAATACTTTATTCTCAACTGGTCGTTTGCCGCCAGGCCGAATCGTCGCTAGGCCGAGTCATCGCTGTTCCGAATCGCCGGATCAAACTGAAGATTAGGGGAAAATATTATTTTCGGCTGGCACATACTTCCCACCCCATCTATTAATAAACATATAGAACCCGAACCCCCACCGTCAGCCAAGCACCTAACCCGATCTCTAGCACATAAAATCCAGAGTAACATCATTGCAACATAAATAAGGGGTAAATGCACTTGGGGGGAATAGTGGACCTATTTTTTTAGTAGAGCAACTTGGTGGAAGCATCTTTGCTTCAAAATCCCTATTTCATTTTGGGTTAAATGCAGTTGGGGGGAAATAGTGGACCTATTTTTTTGAGTAGAGCACCTTGAGGGAAGCATTTTTGCTTAAAGAACCCCTATTTCATTTTTTAGATTTTCTGAGATACGACCCCCGAAATCTGAACCCTCAGTGAGGGAGGTTTTCGCAATTTTTTTCCGAAGCTCTTGTTTTTCCCGTTCTAATCGTGTCTAAATGGTGTCAGATTATTGTTTACAATTTTTTAGAATCAAAACAAAGGTTCTTTGACCGGGTTCCTGCCGAAAAATTAGCCAAATTCACCAGAAACGTCCAATTTTTGACCAAATTCAATCTTGGCCTTAATTTACGCTTGGGCTTATGCTTAGGCTTAGGGCTAAGGCTTAGTATGGGGCTTAGGCTTAGGTTTAGTATCAGACTTAGGCTTAGGCTTAGGTTCAGGCTTAGGCTCAGGCTTATTTACGCAATAAAAAAAACGAAATTTTCAGAAAAAATCCTGCCAGCTTAGCCTAGAGAATCCTACCAACTAAGCCTAGACGATGCCTTAAAACATCATAACGCACTCAAACTATCCAAAAACAAAGATTACAGCCATTTTTGGCTTCGAACCTGGCCTACGTTCACTTCCACAAGCACTGAAAATGCAGTTTTCAATGGGTCATAGCTCAGAAAATCCAAAATTGTAGATAGGGTTTCTATTTCAAAAAATGCTTCCCTTGAGGTGCTCTACTCCAAAAATAGGTCCACTATTCCCTCCACCCCTAACTGCACTTGATCCTAAATAAAGGCTGAACATTTGAACAGAAATTGACATTGCCAAAAACGTCCCTCACTGAGGGGGGAATCAATCAATCAAAATGGTTTATTCTAACTACAATCTGAAAGTCATAATCATAAATTCATTGGTACAATGAACAAGCTTGAAAAGGTGAAGAGCCGGGAACGGACTTCTAACAAACCACCTGCAAATTATGTGCATCGTGCAAAGTGAACAAAATACAGAGCAAACAAAGCAAAAAACCAGAAGTGCGGAAAAACAATTATTACGGCAATTAGAAAACAACAGTTATGAAATTACAAATTAAATTTCACTATTATGAAATACAATGAAATACAATTATATATTATAACAATTAGAAAATAAGTTTATGAAGTGAGATTGCAACTGCATTTAACCCAAAAATTGCACTCAATTTTTCAAAATTGCATTCATTGATTGCCTGTTAAAACCAATAAAACCAAAAAAGTATCAAAAAATTTTTAACAAATATTACAAAAAACGAGGATATGTACGCATAAGCGATATTTTTTCCTGATAATTAAAGGATCATTGATTGAAATTTTGGTGAAGTTTTTACGAAAATTGTAAGAAAATTTGTTGAAAATTTGATGATAATTGGATGATATTTTATGGAAATTTGTGTGAAATTCGTGAGAAAATTGTAAGATAATTTGTCGAAAATTTGCTGATAATTGGATGATATTTTAAAGAAATTTGAGTGAAATTCGTGAGAAAACGATAAGATAATGCGTTGAAAATTTGCTGATACGTTGATGATCTTTGATCGAAATTTGAATGAAATTTGTGAGAAAATTGTCAGATAATTATTTGAAAAATTGTCAAAAACTGCGGGTTATTGGTCAAAATTGTGGGTGATCTTCGCATGAACGCTCCAAGTTGTCAGTTTTGAAAATAAGATCTTATAATTTTCTTGCGATTATCGTGCTGTTTTCGGGGGGTTGGGTTTCCTGTGCGGGCGGCAGCCCCCAGAAAAAAAATTGGGGAAATTTTTGATTTTTAGGCCAAATTCGGTCAATTGGAGAGGTATCGGAAATTTTTTTCTATAGGCCCTCTTTGGCAAAGGGGGGGGCCCCAGTGCCAAAGGGGGGGGCCCGGGGCCCGTGGGCCCCCCCCCTGGATCCGCCACTGCTTTCAACAATATTAGCAAAGCTGTTTCTCATATTTTTAAAACAGTAAAGACGCAGCAAAATAGTTTGCGAGTCGCAACGTTTGTTCAGACGCTGCGTTTTGTGTGCGACACCCTGCGTCTTGCGTTTTGCGTCAAAATCGCAGCGGCAAAATCGCAACGTGTGAATCGGCCTTAAGCGCTAAGCGCTTAGTTAGTGGATGGTGTGGGGTAGGGGTGGGAAGAGTGGGGGAGGTTCTTGGCCGCCATGGGAAGGAAGGGCATGCAATTTAGGATATACTAGTAACATTTTCCGACCAATTCGATCCATTTTGCTCGTTTAATCGCCAAAAATAAAAAATGCACTTTGTTGTCCAAATTTGTTTTTTTTACATTTTTGAGTAGAGCATCTTAATCGAAGTAATTTTTCTTCAAGAACTTCTATTTGAAAATTTATATTTTTCATGATATGCCCCCTGAAACATGCAGAGCTGATTTTGCATTTTTCAGGAATCCACCTGCTGAAAACATTTTTTACAAATGTATAGTTCGAGAAAAATATATATTATTAATAAGAAACAGTAATTTAAATAAATCTATAATCGGATTTATAAATACCAAATGGAAATGCGGATAAATAACGAATTCCGGATCCACATCAAGCAGGGAGCGCACTTCAAGCCAAAGCCAAAACTAAGCACAAAAGTTGCTAAACGCTAAGTTTAGTATAACACTAATTTTTAAGCGTTTATTTTGTGAATAACAGTTTAGTACAAATTAAGGGGGCGCTCCGGGAATCAAGGATTTGGGCCGTAATTTTTAAAAACAGCCAAAACGACCTATCATCCTTGAAGGAAAGTTGCTCAAAATATTATTTCTGATGTTTTGACGTGCATATCTCCATAGCAAAAAATTTGGAAAAAATTGGACAATTTACTGATTTTATTAGACTTTTACACAAATTCAGCAAGTAAGCCAGTGCATCAACGCTTTTTGAGGTTTCGCAAACAGACGATACGTAGATTTTATTAGCCGTAATGAAAAATTAAAACAATTTTATTGCGTTTTGTGCAAAAAAATCGCACAAGAAACCATTTTCAGAAGCAGCAGACTCAAATATAAGCTGTGTGAATACAAAACCAATTTTTCGGCATTCGATTATAAAATGCTGGTAAGATATTTTTCTACAAAATTTTGCACAATTATAGTATTAGGCTCTGCGCAGTTGAACAATTTTTTAGTTTTTTAAAATAAAGCTTAGAAATTTTTTTATATGAATTTTATTGCTCAGAGTTCGACTTCGAAAACACATAATGACATTTTATATCAAAATCCGACATAATTGGTAAAAACCAAATTAATGTTCAACTAGAAAAGCACATAAGCTACATTTTGGTATATAAAGTGTGACTATACGCAAAATATAAGCAGAGTTATCGTTTGCCGAAAATTCACTCACGTTTGGTGCTCTGGGAGTCACGTGACATGATCACGTGATTTGAAATTTTGCCTCCAGTGTTCCTTTGTGCCATACTACATATATGTATAGTAAAGTTTGGCATTTGCCAACTTTTTCGCCAATTTTCGATGTAACCCCCGATTCCCGGAGCGCCCCCTTAAGCGCTAACACTTAGCAAACGCTTAGCGTTAGTATGTGAATAACTATTAGTATGTGACTACGGGCCGCTAAGTTTAGTATAACACTAATTTTTAAGCGTTTATTTTGTGAATAACAGTTTAGTACAAATTAAGCGCTAACACTTAGCAAACGCTTAGCGTTAGTATGTGAATAACTCTTAGTATGTGAATACGGGCCTGAGTCTTAAGCCTCAGTCTGAGCCTAAGCTAGAGTTCTGCCACTAGCAAAATTTCCGGGCCGGGCCCGGGCCGGGCCGACTAGCGCGCTTCCGGGCCGGGCCCGGGCCGGGCCGGCCCGGCCCGGGCCCGGCCCGGAGCCCGCGGCCCGCTACAGGCCCGGCGGGCCGTAGCGGGCCTACTCGGCCCGGGGCCCGCGGGCTGGCCCGGAGCAGGCCCGGGGCCCGCGGGCCGGCCCGTAGCAGGCCCGAAACCCGCGGGCTGGCCCGGCACAGACTTCAGCAAGTGAGAAAATGCATTGTGTGTGCGTCTGAGTGTAATATAAGTGCCTGCGCACTTGTAAAAATCAATATATATGCACTGCAGTCATTGTTCATACGTTGCTGAAGCTCGAGACGGCCCTGGGCTTGCGGATTTCTAGGCCCGGCGGGCCGCGCACGTCCCGGGGCCCGGGATTTTACGGGCCGGGCCCCGGGCCGGGCCCGTTTCCAAAAAATCTCTCCGGGCCGGGCCCGGGCCGGCCCGGCCCGTGCCCGGCCCGCGGCTCGCGGCCCGCTACAGGCCCGGGCAGAACTCTAGCCTAAGCTAAGCCCTTAAAGGCCGATTCACACGGTGCGATTTTACTGCGATTTTGCCGCAGCGTTTTTGCCGCTGCGGCAAAACGCAGCTTGCCGCACAGGAAAACCAAGAGTGTGAAAAATATCCAAAACGAGTGAGAAATTTTTATATTTTCTCACTGGATTCTCACGTGTGAATATAGTGCGAAAAACATCCAAAAATTTCTCACTTGTTTTTGACATTTTTCAGATATACAGTGGCCCGTATTCACATACTAAGTGTAACGCTTAAAGTTAGTGTTTACACTAAGGCCCGTATTCACATACTAAGTGTAACGCTTAAACTTAGTGTTTACACTTAGTGTTAGCGCTTATAAGCGCTAAGTGTTATTCACAAACTTGACCTTTTAACATGCTAAACATACTTAAGCGCTTAGCGTTTAGCAAACGCTTAGCGTTAGTTTGTGAATAACTCTTAGTATGTGAATACGGGCCTAAGTGTTAGCGCTTATAAGCGCTAAGTGTTATTCACATACTTAGTGTTTATTTAAGCGCTTAGCAAACACTAACGCTTAACTTAGCGTATCAATTTTGTATTCACATACTTAAAATTTAGTGTTTGGCTTAGAATTAAGCGCTTAAGTTTAGGGACCTCGGGAGCTCCCTAAGCGCTAAGCGCTTAGTTAGTGGATGGTTTGGGGAAGGGGTAGGGAGAGTGGGGGAGGTTTTTGGCCGCCATGGGAAGGAAGGGCATGCAGTTTAGGATATATTAGAGTGACATTTTCCGACCAATTCGATCCATTTTGCTCGTTTAATCGCCAAAAAATAAAAAATGCACTTTGTTGTCCAAATTCGTTTTTTTACATTTTTGAGTAGAGCATCTTAATCGAAGTAATTTTTCTTCAAGAACTTCTATTTGAAAATTTATATTTTTCACGATATGACCCCTGAAACATGTAGAGCTGATTTTGCATTTTTCAGGAATCGACCTGCTGAAAACATTTTTTACAAATGTATAGTTCGAGAAAAATATATATTATTAATAAGAAATAGTAATTTAAATAATGGATATGCCGATAAATAACGAATTCCGGATCCACATCAAGCAGGGAGCGCACTCCAAGCCAAAGCCAAACAAAACTAAGCACAAAAGTTACTAAAAGGCTAAGTTTAGTATAACACTAATTTTTAAGCGTTTATTTTGTGAGTAACAGATTAGTACAAATTAAGCGCCAACACTTAGCAAACGCTTAGCGTTAGTATGTGAACAACTCTTAGTATGTGAATTCGGGGCGGAGTGTTTCTCACCAGAATCTCACGTGCGAAACCAGTGAAAAAAATTTCTCACTCTTTTCACACTTTATTCTTACTCTTTTGTAATACCAAAAACGAGTGAGAAACCGGTTCGAACATTTTCTCACTCTATTCGCACTGGTTTTCAACTCTTTTCCAACGTCTAAAACAAGTGAAAAAATAGTAAGAAAATTTTCTCACTCTTTTCACACTGTTTTCTCACTCTCTCAATACTTTTGTCAACGTCGGAAACCAGTGATAAACCAGTGAGAAAATTTCTCACTCTTTTCCGACGTCCAAAAATAGTGAGAAATTTTTATCACTTTTTTTCGACGTTTGAAACTGAAAAATTCCTTATGCATATAATTGTTTGAATACCTATTTTGTTTTAAGCTATTCCAGTTTTTATTAGTCGTTTCATTTTTGATCCTAGCAGCATTTTGCTACTATATAAATGAATTGAATATGCGTATATAATAGTAATCTAATTAAACTTGGTCACGTGTACTTTTTTAATATCTTATGCTGAAAGGTTGTCCTATATATATGTCTTTTTCGTGTACGCAACTTCTTTGTACATTATATACAATTTTTTCTGTGGAGGGGGAGGGCGGCACGGCATTTTTTACGCAAGGGCGGATTTTTTTTCGACTGAAGTTTTACCCAAGGGTCTCAACTGACTAAATATTCGGCCTAAAAATCAATTTATACAATGTTTTTTTCTGTGATTGCCGCCCCCAGACCTTTGCAACTCTGTTCGTGTGCATAGGTCTGTCTATGTGGGTATAAGAGTGCATTGTCCGTCATACAGTGATAAAATAGTGCTAATCGGTGAGAAAAGCGTGCGAATCGAGTGAGAATTTATTCTGTGTAGTGTGTAGACTAGCTTGAGTGTGAAAACGGTGATAAAACAGTAAGAAATCAGTGTGAATTGAGTGATAAATTAGTGAGAAAACAGTGAGAATTATTACTGCACCGACTAGCTGGAGTGGGAAATGAGTGATAAAATAGTGTAAAAAGAGTGAGAATTGAGTGAGAAAAGAGTGCGAATTGGTTCAGCGCTGACGAGCGAGAGTGTGAAAGCAGTGATAAAAGAGTGTTAACAGAGTGAGAATTGAGTGAGAATTGAGTGAGAAAAGAGTGCGAATTTGTTCAGCGCTGACTAGCGAGAGTGTGAAAAGAGTGTGAAAGCAGTGATAAAAGAGTGCTAAATGAGTGAGAATATAGTGCGAAAAGAGTGAGAAAAGAGTGAGAATTTGCTTCTGGCTGAATTTCCCACTGGTTTCGGATGCGTGCGAAAGGAGTGATAAAAAGTCAGAATTGAGTGATAAAAAGTATGAAACGAGTGAGAAACGAGTGCGAAACGAGTGCAACTTTGCTCTCCGAATCCAGTGAGAAATTTTTCTCACTCTTTTTACACCCTTTTCGGACGCGCCTTTTTCTTCCTGTGGCCGCAAGCAAAACGCAATGTCTGAACAGACGCAGCGTTTTTAGTGCGGAATGCCTGCGTCTAGAATTTGCCGCAGCGGTTTAAACGCCAGACTGCAATTCGACCTGCGATTTCATTGCGTTTTGGCGCTACGGATGTGTTGGTTCAAACAATTTTCGGTTAGCAGTTTGTCATTTTTCTGAAAGAGTAAGTAAGTTTTCTGACAAAGTGCTAAGCAAAAATTGTTGAAACCAACACAAACGTAGCATCAAAACGCAATAAAATCGCAGGTCGAATTGCAGTCTGGCGTTTAAAACGCTGCGGCAAAATCGCAGCGTGTGAATTGGCCTTAAGGTGGTAGTTCCAATTGGACAATTTACTGATTTTATTCGACTTTTACACAAATTCAGCAAGTAAGCCAGTGCATCAACGCTTTTTGAGGTTTTGCAAACAGACGATACGTAGATTTTATTAGTCGTAATGGAAAATTAAAACAATTTTATTGCGTTCTGTGCAAAAAAATCGCACAAGAAACCATTTTCGGAAGCAGCAGACTCAAATATAGTCTGTGTGAATACAAAACCAATTTTTCGGCATTCGATTATAAAATGCTGGTAAGATATTTTTCTACAAAATTTTACACAATTATAGCCTTATAGCTCTGCGCAGTTGAACAACTTTTTAGTTTTTTAAAATAAAGCTTAGAAATTTTTTTATATAAATTTTATTGCTCAGAGTTCGACTTCGAAATCACATAATGACATTTTTTATCCAAACCTGACATAATTGTTAAAAACCAAAATAATGTTCAACTAGAGAAGCGCATAGGCTACATTTTGGTATATAAAGTGTGACTATACGCAAAGTATAAGCAGAGTTATCGTTTGCCGAAAATTCACTCACGTTTGGTGCTCTGGGAGTCACGTGACATGATCACGTGATTTTAAATTTTGCCTCCAGTGTTCTTTTCTGCCATACTACCTATACGTATAGTAAAGTTTGACATTCGACAACTGTTTTGCCAATTTTCGATGTAACCCCCGATTCCCGGAGCGCCCCCTTAAGGGGGCGCTCTGAGTAACTTCCAATAATTCAAATTGCTATATTTTTTTGTTTCTTGCTGATACGAACTTTTTTGCTTAAGTTTAATCAAGATGAACACCAGGCAAGCATTTTTGCAAAGTTTTATGAGTCTCGGAACATTTTAGCAAATTTTATGACTGCATCAAAATTGAAATTTTGAAAAATTTGACTAATTTTTGAAATGACGTAGCTCAATGGTGCCTCAACCAAATTTAACAATCTATAGCTTAAATTAAAGACAATTATCTTGCCGAGGTGCCATTTTTGTCGAATTTTCGTTACAGGCGACAAAATTTTAGTTATTTTAATTTCTATCAAAAGTGACGTTTTAAAAAGCCTATCATATTGAGCCAAATCATAATAATTACAATTCAAGAAGTTCGGCACCTCCATATACGTCTGCTTTAACAGTCTGCAAAGTTTCAAGCGGATCGGTTTTCGCAGCTGATAGTAATCTTAGAAAAATGTACGCTATAGCCCATTTTCAGAAACCTGAAGTTTGCCTACACATACGTATTTTCCAAAAAATAGAGCTAATTTTTCTGTACTAAAATCCGTTGAGAAAAGTTTCAGAAGCCAAAAAGTAGCTAACGAAAAATTAGTTTGAAAAATAGTGCATTTTTGTCAATATTGGTCAACGTATTTTGGAAATTTTTTTAGAAAGGTTTGCCTACACAAACGACTTTTTGAAAAGTTGCAACTAGCAATTAGGTACAAAAAAACTGTTTCAAAAAGTACAAAAAGCCATATAGAATTTTTTGGTATATCGATTTGAAGATTTTTTCCCATTGAAAAATAGGTTAAAATTTCAAGTTGAACCAAATTGGACGTTATATACATCAAATGAAAGCTAATTTAATTTGCAACAACTTTTCTTCTTGAGTTTATTAACAAAAACTTACGTGAAAAAGTTTATCGCCCAAAGTCGGTTATTCAGAGCGCCACCTTAAGGTGGTAGTAACGAATGTGCTGTGATTTTTAAATTTTTGAAAAAATTTAGTTGATTCAAACTGTATTTTTTGAAAATAAAGTCTGTAAAAAATTGATTCATATACACAAAATGGCCAATGAAGTTAGCGGGATCATGTGAAAAATTTTTAGGAGCAAGCCAAGCCAACAAGCCAAACTACACAACAGGAGAATGGAAATTTAACAGTTTTGGCCACTTTTCTAAGCGCATGCGCAGCGCATAAACACAAAAATGAACATGAATAAACTTTTGCAAATTTTCTAGACCCAAAATTAAAATTTTTCAAATTGCTTATATGTTTGCGCAGATATAGAACCCGAAAGTTGAGTGTGAATAGACACTTTTTACTTTGAAACCGTATATTTCATTTAATAATCGACAAATCATAAAATCGTGCATTTTGGGTCTAGATAATTCACTTTTAATTATTTTTGCCATTTTTCGCATGTTTTTGTTCTTTAAACTTTTCAAAAAGTGGCCAGATTTGAAAGTGCTCAAAAAAGCCAAATTGGTCTACTTTTAACACGTGCCATACAAATCATCCTTACAGTTGTACAATAAGACTTTGTTTAAATGTAGAAGAAAAGTAGAGCCTTCTAACGATATAAAAAATATGCGCTAAAAATAATTAATTATTGAAAACTAGCCTGTTGAAAAACACTGCACATTCGTTACTACCACCTTAAAGGCCGATTCACACGCTGCGATTTTGCTGCAAACGCAGCTTGCCGCACGCAAAACGCAATGTCTGAACAGACGCAGCGTTTTTAGTGCGGAATGCCTGCGTCTTGAATTTGCCGCAGCGTTTTAAACGCCAGACTGCAATTCGACCTGCGATTTCATTGCGTTTTGATGCTGCGGACGTGTTGGTATAAACAAATTTCGCGGACCAATTTGTCATTTTTTCGAAACAGTAAAGACGCAGCAAACTGACCTGCGAGACGCACTAAGGCCGCAAAGCTTGTTCAGACGGTGCGTTTCGCTTGCGACACCCTGCGGCTTGCGTTTTGCGTCAAAATCGCAGCGGCGAAAACGCACCGTGTGAATCGGCCTTAAGGCCGATTCACACGCTGCGATTTTACCGCGATTTTGCCGCAGCGTTTTTGTCGCTGCGGCAAAACGCAGCTTGCCGCACGCAAAACGCAATGTCTGAACAGACGCAGCGTTTTTAGTGCGGAATGCCTGCGTCTTGATTTTGCCGCAGCGTTTTAAACGCCAGACTGCAATTCGACCTGCGATTTCATTGCGTTTTGATGCGTCGTTTGTGTCGGTTTCAACAATTTTTGCTTAGCACTTTGTCATTTTTTTGAAACAGTGAAGACGCAGCAAAGTAACCTGCGAGACGCACTAAGGCCGCAAAGCTTGTTCAGACGGTGCGTTTCGCTTGCGACACCCTGCGGCTTGCGTTTTGCGTCAAAATCGCTGCGGCAAAAACGCACCGTGTGAATCGGCCTTTAGTATCAGGCTTAGGCTTAGGCGTAGGCTTAGGCTTAGGCTCAGGGGCCGTATTCTCAAAATTACCTGCAGGTAAATGTAGGCTAACTTTACCCACAGGTAAAGTGAAAGTAAAGTCGTATTCTCAAACATTGACTAAAGCCAACGTGATAGCTATAGTTACCTTTAATTTTTGGGCCAGAAAACTCTTTATCTTGTTTCGCAGCTAAAGTTAATGTATTGTGCAAATTTTTAACCTCAACCGTCTACGTTAATCGTGTTTTCAATTTTAACTTTACCCACAGAATTAACTTTACCTCACCTTACCTGTGGATAAAGTTAGCCTAACTTTACCTGCATGTAATTTTGAGAATATACGGCCCCAGGCTTAGGTACTAAAAAATCGAAATTTTCAGGAAAAATTCTGCCAGCTTAGACTAGAGAATCCTGCCAGCTGAGCCTAGACGATGCCTTAAAACATCGTAACGCACTCAAAACTATCAAAAAACAAAGATTAGGGGCTATCAAACAAACATTTTTGGCTTCGAACTTTGGCCTACGTTCACTTCCAAAAACAGTGTAAATCAGTAGAGTAGCCAGGATCGAGTTGAGGGAGGGGCCAAAGTGCCTTTTTGCCCGAAAAATTTTCAAAGTCTGTCTACCGGGGGGGGGGGGGGGAGGGGTGTGCTGCGCGACCCAAATATTTTATCCGAGGGGGGGCCCATATTTATCCCCCCCCACAGGAAAAAAATATTAGTACAAAAAATGTACAAAAAAAGTACAAAAAGTTACAAAAAAAGTACAAAAAATTTTGTACTTTTTTTGTACTATTTTTGTACTTTTTTTGTAATTTGGCCTGGCAAGTTTGTACTTTTTTTGTACTTTTTTTGTACATTTTTTGTACTTTTTTTGTACATTTTTTGTACTTTTTTTGTACTGTTTAGTGCAAGTTTGTACTTTTTTTGTACTATTTTTGTACTTTTTTTGTACTTTCTATTCAAATCTTTTGTACTATTTTTGTACTTTTTTTGTACTATTTTTGTACTTTTTTTGTACTTTTATTTTTTTGTTTCAAGGCTACATTTTCCTTAAAAAATGGATAGCAAATCACTTAAATAGGCCTTCAAAAAGCAAAAAAGAGGTTAAAATTTTCAGTCATTTTTGTACTTTTTTTGTACTATTTTTGTACTATTTTTGTACTTTTTTTGTACTATTTTTGTACTTTATTTGTACATATTTTGTCATTTTGTTTTTACAATGTGACATCTGACACCTATTAACCACAAATAGATATGCCCTGTTCTGGCATATTTGTGGGGAATAGGTATATTTTTCGCTAAAAATTTCGGCGGTGGTCTCACAGCTATGCGCCGAATAGTACATATATATAAACTTAACTGAATACCGAGTTACTGCGCAATATATAACAGGGGCGTAGCCAGGGGGGGGGATGGGGGGAATCCCCCTTTGGTTTTCATGGTCAGGCCGGAAAAAATTTCCGATACGTCTCCAATTGACCAAATTTGATCCAAAAATTAAAAATTTTCTGGGGGTTTAGTGTGTCCTTGCTTAGTGTGTCCTTTTCTACAACTCGTAGGCTGCAGTATGAACTAAAAAAACCTTTTCTCCGACACACATGTGACTCACAATGTTTCTTCAAAAATCGACCCTTTTCGGCAGAAATGACTTCTGCCCAAATATGCATTTTTTCAGAATTTAAAAGCATTAAAAACAAATTTTTGGGCTTATTACTTTAGAAACGGTGGACAAACACCGCCCGCGTGTATATACAATTCTTGGATTTAAGTGGTACGCAGCTAAAGCCTAAATATTTCAAAAAATGCCAAATTTTGGTGAAACATCACCAAAACAGGTTTCGTAAGGGGTGTCGGGGTATGGCCCAAAATAACAAAACACGTCCTCACCCCCTCCTCCGCTTGCAACGGCCAAATCAGAGGCTCACGAAGCTAAACCGGCAGGAAAAGTTGCTCCGCCCCCCCCCCCAGAATTTGCTAGCTCCCACGTATGTTTAGATGCGTTAATGACATAGCGATGAACAATGATTCATTAATGCATGGTTTGCCACCATACATGTACACGGGGTCTCGGTCTGGCGGGGGCTTGTCCCGGAATTTTCGAAATTTTGGGGGGGGGGGGGCTTGTCCCGACGTTTCGGGGGCTTGAGCGGACAAAAACGCAAAAATTTCGAATTTTTGCCTAAAAAGGGGAAATTTTCGGCAAAATTTGACTATTTTCAGCAATTTTTTTGCTTTTTGCTTATTTTTGAAGCATTTTACGGCGATCTGAGGCAATTTTGGAAAGTTCTGGCCCCTTTCTTTCAGCATCAAGGAGGGGGGCTTGTCCCGGTGGGTCAAATCTGAGGGGGGCTTTTCCCGAAATTTCACATCTGGGGGGGCTTGCGCTTGCCCCCCCCCCAGACCCCCCCCCCATGTACATCTGTGTATTGCCACGCAAATAACATCAAGCATATAATGACCTATTCCCGACAATAGTAGTGTACAATAATGGATAAGTAATTCGCGCAAATAGGATGCAGAAAGCAACAACGTGTCGCACGGCGATTGCTATTCTGACGCAATTCTTGTCGGTTTCATTTAAAAAGCTGACTTTTCCTATTCGGTTGCAAAACTAGTCCTGTAGTACATTCAGCAAGCTTATTAGCATTTTTCCGCTATATACAGATCAGCCAACTTTCCTATCCTACCCACACTGCTGCCATTGGTGAAAGGGCATTTTTATAATAATATAACATACTCGCACACGCACGCTCACTCAAAACACAATTAGAAAAATGATACAAAAATAGTACAAAAAAAGTACAAAAATAGTACAAAAAAAGTACAAAAAAAGTACAAAAATAGTGCAAAAAAAGTACAAAAACTGTTGATTAAAATAAGGCAAAAACTCATTATAAATTGGAGCATTATTCATCAACAAGTATCGGAAACATTAAAATGTATCAAACAAAGCATTTTTAAAAATAGTACAAAAAAAGTACAAAAATAGTACAAAAATAGTACAAAAAAAGTACAAAAAAAGTACAAAAATAGTACAAAAAAAAGTACAAAAGGAGCCAAAATTGCAAAAAACAATAAGTTAGTCTTATCAAACAACAGAAGTATCAGAGCGAAAAAAAGTACACAACGGTGATCCAAAATGGCTGAAAAATATATTATAGTAGCGAAACTTCAAAAAAAACAAATTTTCAAAAAGTACAAAAAAGGTACAAAAAAAGTACATAAAAAGTACATAAAAAGTACAAAAATAGTACAAAAAAAGTACAAAAAATGTACAAACCCACTTTTGTACTTTTTTTGTACTTTTTTTGTACTCACTTTTTTTCCTGTGCCCCAACTGCACTTGATCCATAATTTCGGTTGAACCCCACGACACCCCCCCTTTGAAATTTTCTGGGTAAGGCCCTGGGCCAGGGTTGGCAAGTCTCGGGTTTACAACCGAGACCGAGACCAGGCAACCGAGACCACCCAAACGAGACCTACGAGACCGAGACCAGCCCTTGGGGGACCTTTTTTCAAGTTTCAAGTTATACTTTGAATAGTTCTTTGAAACGATTAGATACTTTGAAACGTGAAAAAAATAGTTCTTAAGAAAGTTACAAAAAAGTGACCATCAGGTTAGGTTGTATACCTATATATGAGTGTATGACTTGCGAAGTTCCGAGAAACTAAACATTGGAACGACCGGACCGGATGCATGAGAGTATAGGTGAGTGACAGCCGGAGAATAGGATTATTTTCCCGCTATTCTGTCAACTTTTGGTTATTTTTTAAAGTTTCGCACACTTCTTCGCATACCACGTTTTATAGTGCATTGCAATATTGCATATATACATTTATTGGCACTTTGGCAGGCTGACTCGGGTGCCAGCGTAGAATCGTCCGTGCTGGTGCAGTAGTGCTATCAGAAGTTCTGATAGCAGCAGCATCACGGACCAGAAAAGTTCTCCCGGTGACAGAGTTATGTGGGGGGAAGGTTTGATGCCCCAACCGCTCCATAGTCCAAAAAGCATTTGATTGTACTTAGGTTTTTTCAGATACTTACTGTTTTGACATGCGTTGAGAGGTTGGGGCTCAAGAAATTCAATTAAACTGCCATTCAATTCGTGAGTAGTGAAGTCGCAGAAGCCAGCAAATTTTTAATTACAAATCAGCTACAAAGTTAGCACTATTTGGTATACAAATGATGGTCAGTATTTTTACTGTTTAACGTAAGAGGCTCCATATACAAATGCAACATCGCTACAGTACTGTGCAAAAAAAAAGTTCCCTCTTCGTCGGCGTACGACGAGCTTCGTCGTTCGCGACAAATGACGAACGTTGGCCGGAAAATGACGAAGAAAATTTGTAAGTCAGGCGACCCATTCTAGCTCAAACTTTGATTATAAAAATCTAGCTTGATATACAAAGTTTAAACTTGAAGTTAGCCAGCGTTTGACGGTGAACTGCCATTCTTCTGCAGCAGACAGTTTTGTACCATTTCATGCTTGGCATTCTGTTTGGAAACTTAAATTGTAAAAAAAATCTTCGTGATTTTGGAAAATTTTGAAAACTTCAAGTCTCATCTGAAATACCGAGACCACCCTATGGCAAGTCTCGGATTTCCTACCGAGACCGAGACCAGCCTCTAGTCTCGGGTTTTTTACGAGACAGAGACTGCCAACCCTGCCCTGGGCTACGTTGCACAAAAGTTTATCAGTTATCAAGTATCAGTTATCAGCAAGCGCGGATCTAGGGGGGGGGGCGCGGAGGGCGCGGGGCGCGCGCCCCCCCCCGAAATTTTTTAAGACTAAAATTTTACACATGGGTCCCCCCCCCTTTGGTTTTTATTGCCCGACCGAAAAAATTTCCGATACGTCTCCAATTGACCAAATTTGCTCTAAAAATCAAAATTTTCTCCAATTTTTTTGCTGGGGGCTGTCGCCCCCGGACCCCCGCAATTTTCTGGCTTACTGGTCCTTGTTATCTTCTATCATCAAAGCCTATGCATGTCTACAAGAGTACATTGTGTTGCATTTACTTGTGTAATACACTGTATGATACTCTGATCGCAAGGTTTTTTGGGCAAAATACGGGGCAAATGTTAAGGATTTTGAAATTTTGCTCACCAAATTTGTATACCATAATGTATGGTACCCCTGCTGGTCTAATACTAATACACTGATGTGACGTTCCCCATTTGTTTTAACTGCCAGGTTGGAAACAATTTCTGATACGACTAACTCACTTTTTTGCATTGTAATCTATCGTTTTGCTAATTGCGGCATAGTGAACGGAGCAGTTTTGTAAAAATTCTGTCCATAGCAATACCCTCAAAAACAGTAACGTCTCTCTACTTTAGTAAAGTTTGAAAATGGGTACAGATTTTTGAGGATATCCCGGGGTCAAAAACAGAAAAGTTGTCCAGCTTCTGGGGGCTCCCGCCCCAGACCCCCGCAACTGTATGGTTTGATAAAAGTTACAGATTTTAAAGAATATCCCGGAGTCAAAAACAGAAAAGTTGCCCGTTTTGATAAAAGTTATATACAGATTTTAGAGGATATCCCGGGGTCAAAAACAGAAAGTTGCTCAGCTTCTGGGGGCTGCCGCCCCCAGACCCCCGCAACTGTGTGTTTTGATAAAAGTTACAGATTTTAGTGGATATCCCGGGGTCAAAAACAGAAAAGGTGCTCAGCTTCTGGGGGCTACCGCCCCCAGACCCCCGCACCAGAAAATTTGTATATCTTGTATTTGTGATGGCCGAGGGGGGGGGGTCGCGCCCCCCCCCCGAAATAAATTCCTGGATCCGCCACTGGGTATCAGTTATCACTTATCAGTAATCAGTAACTTTTATCAGTTATCCAGTGTAGCGTTGCACGAAATTTATCAGTAATTTGCTGATAAATTCCAATGCATTTTATATAAGACTAATAACTGATAACTGATAATTATTAGTATATAATCAGTAAATTTTGTGCAAAGCAGTTAACTGATAATTTACTGACAACTGATAATTTATCAGTGTTTTGTGGAACACTTCACTAATAAATGTTTTCTGCAACGGGCCCCTGGTCTCTCCCATCCAATACTGCAAGTGCTTTACTGCGAAAAAGACGTTTACTTTCACTACCCCTTTCTCTTACCGCACTTGATCCAAATTTTTGAAATAGTTTTGAACTGTTTGGAGTACTGTTTGACGCACCCTGGAGCGTTTATGGCGGTTTATTTATTTATATTTTATTTATTTACCCTATTCTCAATGTTCATGATTGACACCCTTCAAAATCTTACGTGGATTTGTCTAAAGAGAGTTCAAAAAGTCTACAATTTCTAACGTTTTGACCAAATAGTGTGTCTGTTGTCAAGGGCGTAGCCAGGGGGGGGGGTCGCGGGGGTCGCGACACCCCCCCCCTTTTGGTCGAACCTGAAGAAATTGTACACAAGAATCCCCCCTTTGGTTTTTATTGCCCGGCAGAAAAAAATTTCCGATACGTCTCCAATTGACCAAATTTGGCCTAAAAATAAAAAATTCTCTCAATTTTTTCCTGGGGGCTGGCGCCCCCAGGCCCAGACCCCTGCAACTTTGTGGTTCACTATTTCTTGTTATTATCTGTTATCAAACCCTAAAAATCACCACTAAAATCGCTAAAAACTTCACTTCAACTTCAAAATTACTATCACTGAGTGAGCAAAAAAGTGGACATGGTGCGACCCCCCCCCTTTTCAAAATCCTGGCTACGCCCCTGTCTGTTGTGTTGGTCGGTATATGACAGTCTCCAACCTTCATTTTTGAAAGTGGCGAACATATATACGTTGTTGCATATTATAGGCACGCAAGATTCAGACCACTATATACTAATTCAGTGTGCAACTATGAGTTCTATTGGAACAGGTTATGATCTGTCAGCGTCGACATTTTCTCCTGATGGTAGAATATTTCAAGGTTCGTATGTATTTTATATATTATATACACATTTATTTTATACTGACCCTAAAACTGATATTTCATGTAGATGCTTCTCTTAAAATTGCATTTTATTGCGGTAAAGCATATATACTATTATACTAATCTAATTTTATCAAAATGGAGCAAATAGAGTCATGTTGAAAGTTTTGTTTGGGTCGAAAGGGCTGAAATAAACGCTGGTAGTGGTGCTGGCCGCAATAGTGCGAATGCTATTGAAAAAATTGTCCATGGTTGCGCCGGTGAATTCCACTGCTGGCATTTACCTTTGTAAGGCTATCCGGAGCCAAATTTGTAATAGATGACCGGGCCAGATTGGTTGAGGGCCTTCAAACAAGTATATTATATTTACACAATTGTATTTATGTCAGTACTTTTAATTTTTTTATTTTAGTTGAATACGCTTTAAAAGCTGTGGACGCTTCTGGTACAGCTTTGGGTCTTCGAGGAAAGGATGGTGTAGTTTTGGCTGTGGAAAAGTCTCTGCCGACAATTCTATACGAGCGCAGCACTAATCGCCGGATTGTTAGTGCTGACACGCATATTGGCTTTGCCTCTGCTGGTGTTTATCCGGATGCTCGGGCTTTGGTATCTTATTGTGTTGACGAAGCTCACGACTACTATGCACAGTATAGATCAAAAGTTAGTTCCTTCAACTTGCATTTATTTCGTTATTTAGTTATTGAAGTCATATGTGTTTCGACAGAAACAGTGTACCGTATGCTGCGATGTACACCAAAGTAAAGTAAGTACTAATAAGTATGGGTGTCGACGGTTTACGTCTGCGCTTGGTTTATATCTAGGATTGAGGTGCGGAGACAAGTTTGCCTGAGAAAAACTAGGGATTGCTTACTGGCTTAAGTCATGGGTATACTTTTACGTATATAGAAGGGCGTACCCAAGATGGAATGGGGTGATTCACCCCCCCCCCCCCCGAAATTTTTCTCAGTGAATTTTTACACAAGGGTCCCCCATTTGGTTTTTACACGCATACGGGTATGAAGAGTTTTTGGAACAATAAACAAAACTTATATATATGTAAATTATTTACTTAAATTTTGCTTTTTTACTTATTTAGTGAAATGGATTATTAATTTTTGTAGGTTCCCCCGCATCATCTGGCAGACCGTCTGGCCATGTACATTCATGCGTATACGCTTTATTCCGCCGTACGACCATTCGGTTGCTCTGCTTTGCTTTCCAGTTATGTGGAGGAAAAGGGGGGCGGTCCAAAATTGTTTATGATTGACCCGTCAGGCTTATGCTACGGCTACAGAGGGTGCGCCATCGGCAAAAATAAACAAGCTGCCAAAACTGAAATTGAAAAATTGGACCTGGAAAAGTTAAGCGCAAAGGTAGGTATGGCTGATTATAAATTGATACATGTTCGCTAAAATTGTTTTTGGTTTTTGTATTAGGTTGCCGATAATTTGCCGATAGTTTATTAAAGTCTGGTCAAAGAATGCTAGACCTTGAGACAAAACAGGTGGCGTGATCTTTGTGACTACTCATTGTTAGGGATGGACGGAAAATTCGGTATTCGGTTTTCGGCCGAAAAACGGGTATTCGGTATTCGGTACCGAAAAGTAAATTTTCGGCCGAATACCGAATAATATCAAGGAAATTCCAAACCAATGAACTTTAGAATTAGAACTACTTCTATTAATCCTGCAATCAGCACTACACTTCGAACTGCAATGTACCCAAAAAACATAAAAGCTGTATATTAGCTAATGCAGAAACTTGGATTAATTTTTCATGGATGCTTAAAAGTTTTTTTTACTCTCAAGACTAGATTTTGAGAGGCCGTACTGTGCGGCGTCTTATCGCACCTTGAGCCTTCTTTTTTAAAAGTTTCTCATGGACTCAGCTGAAAGTTTACAAGCAGTTCAAAAACTCCCACTTCACACCTAAAACAACCCTAGACCCTTGACTGCCGGGGTGAAATGGGACAAACCCTCTGTGCACAGATGTACATAGGGGTCTGGGGAGGGGCAGCTTCCACCCAGATTTGAGAGTCCGGGACAAGCCAACCTCACATTTGACCCATCGGGACAGGTCCCCCTCCTTGGTGCTGAAAATAAGGTGTCCGAAAACTCTAAAATCGCCCCAGATCGTAAAATGCTTCAGGAAAAAGCGAAAAAACAGCTCAAAGTATCCAACTTTTTTAAAAAATTCCCAGTTTCAACGCAAAAAATTCTTGCGTTTTTGTCAGTTCACGCCTCCGAAACGTCGGGACAAGCCCCCAGACCGAGACCCCGTGTACATATTGTAATATGTATGCCTATGTACATACATGCCTCATCCAACTGCGGTCAGATGTCGCTGAAAGTTGTGTAGTTTTTTGCTGGTGCTTATTGTGCATTTTTCTATAAAATTATTCTTCGATTCTATAGGTTCGACTTATTCTTTGACATTTTGCATGAATAATTAAAATCAAACATTTGCAAAATGTTCATATAGCATATATTTATTTATGCATAGTATTTTAATATTCTGCGTCTTCAAAACCTGAGAAAACATTTGCTAACCTATATTTGACAACTATTCGGTATTCGGTTTTCGGCCGAAAACGAAAAACCGAATATTCGGTATTCGGTATATATTCGGTGAAAATTTTTTCGGTCCCATCCCTACTCGCTGTACGTTTGATGCTCGTAATTCGTTCTTTTCGTAATGAAATCATGTGTTTTATTTTGTCTCAGGGTTCAGCAAATTTTGGTCAAGCTTTAGTTTCTCCGCTGATATTTTTTATTTATCTAAGGATTTGATCAAGCACGCCATTCGCATCCTGCTAACGGTCCGCGATGAAACCAAGGAGAAGAATGTTGAAATTGAAGTCTCCTGGGTCGGCAAAGAGACCAATGGAAAACACGAACTGATTGCCAAGAGTGAGGTGGACAAAGTCACAGCTGAGGCTAAGAAAGAATTAGAAGAAGAAGACTCCGAGGAGGAAGCGTCGTGACATCTAATGTTAATATTATATTATTGTTGATAGAATATTGAAGTTTATACGAGTCTGCCTGCGTTATATTATTATTGTATGTCATACGGAATGCACAGTTTGGACGCTTTTATTTACTTCATTCAAACTTGAGTTTGATTAGTTTTGCAGTACGTTTTCTTTCATCGACATCTCAGTTTTTCCCACCATCAAAAATGAGAAATACCATGATCTCATTTATTGAGTTTATTATTAAATGTTTTTGTTAGACTGGGCTATAATCATGGCTTAGTACAGTATTTAATAAACACTCATTCCTTTACTGGATTAGAGGAGTTAATTTTAGTCGGAGAAAACAGTTTAAAAATCATGTATGCCATTCCTAAATATTAGGATTATGAACGTTGCAGTTTTGGTGCGCTGGTTTGTAGTCAGACTAGACGGACTTAACTGTGCGCACGCCTGACACTCATGTTAGGCTTGCATATTACATCAGTTGTTAAGTTCAGTCCGTTGAACTCGGTAACGGAATGGGCGCTAAGAAAGCCTAGCTCGGCATTAGTAAAAATTTCAGACCAGATTATATAAATTGTGAGTTGCGTCGTATTAAGCTTAATTTCAATGTCTTTGTGGTTGTAGTCAATGGCGTACTAAATAATTTTTTCAGGAGCTATAGCTGATTTGATTTATCGAAGTTTGTTAATAAAATGCGCTTTTATTGAAAAAATGACACATTTTGCAAAAACTACAACACAACGACGTCAAAGCTGAAATTCGTGTTATTATATCTGATATTATATCTTATTTATCTTTAAAACATCTTTTTTTAACCATCCTCTCGACTACAGAACCTTCTTTGAAACATCTTAAAAACTTCTAAATTTTGAGTGAGTGTGAGATGAACAAATAAGTAAGCTAGAGTAAATAATTTTTTTGTGAACTGCTTGTTCAGTTGTCTAAAATACTTAGTATGAATCAGGATAGCGTTGGCGTCTAACCCAATAATAGTGCTTGTTGAATTGTTTAAGATGTCAATGCTGTTATGTTAATATTTTTTGTCAATAAAATGTTTGATATTTAGTGTTCTTAACAGTGTGCAGCATTTATTTCGAGAGGCCTTGTATTTGAAACTGTCTTCGTATTTTTGCCAAATAGGTCAACGAGTCTTCATAATGAACATCCAGCCAAAATTTTGTCAGGTCGAGATGAGCCTAACAGGCTCGCTTCGTCCTTATCCTTCAAGACATCGGGACAGACTTATTTCAGATGCTGTGAAGAATTGATTGTTTGGGGTAATTTTCTGCATACAAACTAGGCTCAATGACTAATAAAAATCACGTCTCATCTTGTAAGGAGAATTGACAGAACAGAGAATATTATTATTTCGCAAACAATTGATCAGATATAATGTAGGCTGTCTGTGAATAATTCTTATTAGATTTTTGGCAGAGCTCACGGCGACGGCAGCTTCATACTTTATTCAATAGTAAATATGAATGTTGCGTTTGCTTTTAATTTTTTGTCTTCGTCGGAGAGCATTAAAAGCCCTTGAGCGGTGCATTTTTGTATGCAAGTATGAAGCAGCTTAAGAGGTAGTGTCGCGAATGCAGTTTTGCTCATAGGTTGCAAGAAAACAGCTTTTTTGCTTCGAAATTCTACGTTCACTGAGAAGCCAGTACAATGCTGTATGGTGGCAAATTAAAATTTCCAGACACTAGACTTTTAGGGTGGATTTCACAAAGGTGGTTTTACTAAACTATTGGTTTTACGTACGTTTTACATGATTTGCACATAATTTCATTACGAAATATCGAATGATTTGCTACGAATTTCGTAAATTTTCTTAAGGGGGTAGTGTCGCGAAAGCAGTTTTGCTCATAGGTTGCAAAAAGAGATCTTTTTGCTTTGAACTTGTACGTTCACTGAGAAACTAGTCCAATGCTGTACTGTGTTAAATAAGTACTGCCATACAGTAGACAACCAATATCTACCAATATCTTGAACCAATCACCGATTGTAAGCCAGACATCACACAATAAGGACATGAAAATTAAAAAAATTCAGCCAGATATCAGATTGGCCAGCTTGTGAAGTACACATAACGTGTCGACGCACAGTTTTTTGCCACAAATAAGAAAAAAGAAAAATAAAGGTTCGTTTTTCTTTTGATTTTAAAATAAGCGTCTAAATTTTTCACAATTTATCATTATTGCTGTGAGTACTTCACTGTTTACGCACAGTTTCACAGTTCAAACAGGTATTACTCCGCAACCACTCAAGCAATTTGCACTAAATTTTGTGTGCATAAACTACAACATATGTCCTTTTAGTCTATGTAAACAAACTAAACAAATAAGTTGATAATTGTGACGAAAAAATCGAATGTGAATAGGTTTTTAAAACGTCATTTTTCGGACTTTGCGACCTCACTGCAAACAGTATACTGCATCAATTTTGATGAAACTTGGCGAAAATACTTGCCTTAACATATATTTTCAAAATATATAAAGAATGATGTCTTACTTTTTTCTCAAAATGTTTTACAGTTACGCAAAATCGACTGCTTTCGCGACACTACCCCCTTAAACCATTGGTTTAGCTCAGATGAAATTTCAAACCTGCAGTGCAGCAGGTCTCTGTTCTGCTCAAATTTCAACTGAACTAAACCAATGGTTTAAGAAAATTCACAAAATTCGTAACGAATCAGGCAATATTTCGTAATGAAATTACGTGCAAATCATGCAAAACGTACGTAAAACCAATGGTTTAGTAAAACCACCTTTGTGAAATCCACCCTTAATATCTTGGACCAATCACCATTTGTAAGCCAGACATTACACATTAGGGACGTAAAAGATCAGCAAAACAAGCAAGATATCAGATTGGCCAGCTTGTGAGGTACACTTAATGTATCAATGCACATTTTTTCCACAAATAAGAAAAATGAAGGTGCGTTTTTCTTTTGATTTTAAAATAAGCGTCTAGATTTATCACAATTTATCATCATTGCTGTGAGTACTACACAGTTTACGTACAGCTTCACAGTTCAAGCTAGTATTACTTCACATCCGCTGAAGAAGTTCGCACTAAATTTATTTGCATAAACTAAAAATTATGTGCTTCTAGTCAGTGGGCCTTTTTCTAAAATGGACTTAACTGGACTTGACTTAACTGGACTTAAACTAGCGGACTTAAGTGGACTTAAACGCATTCCAAAAATACCGGATTTAAGTGGACTTAATTAAGTCCGCTGCATATTTAAGTCCAGTTAAGTCGGACTTAAGTGGACTTAAATTTGCAGCGGACTTAATTAAGTCCACGAAAGTCCAGTATTTTTGGAACGCAGACTTAATTAAGTCCGACTCGATTAAGTCCGACTTAATTAAGTCCGACTTCATTCCTAAAATAACTTCGGCTTTTAAGACTCTGTGTGGATTACGAGTTTATGTTTATAACTTTTGACTAGTTTTACCGTTCTGCATGTGTAATACGTCATTCGAAAGCTCACAAATTGCGCTTTTCAGCCATGTAAATCTTAAAATTTTTTATGCTTTTATTTTTTAAATTTACATCCTGAACAACTTTAAAAAGTTGTAATAACTGTATTCTACCATTCTAAAACAAAAATTTTCGTTTAAGGCTGGTGTATGCCCGCGCTTAAGGGCTGTCTCTGTGTTCAGTGTGGTCTTGTGGTTCGTCATTGGCCTCAAATTGATTTAGACTTGCGAAGTCTTCGATACTGTTCTTAACCTGCGATTAATTCATATGTACTTTCACTCATGCATCTTTGGGACAGTTCTGAAGCAGTCTTACGTACGTCAGCCAATCAAATTGAGGCATATTACATGTGACACCAAGAACAGCCAATCAGACAGTTGCAGGTCGACTAGTGGAAAAAACTGCTAGTTTGTGTTGCCTAATTTAAAATGTGTTTTTGAGCATTTTTTCGCGTGAAAATTTGAAATGTTATATTACCTCTGAAACCCTAAAAATTTCTACAAGTATATAAAGCACTTTTGCGACGGCTTTTCGAGTCTCTTGGTAGTCTAGATCGCAAGGTTTTTGCTTTTCAATCGGGGAACCATGGAGCTATCCCGTTCTGAGCTATTTTAATTTCAGTTTTACATTGATTAGCAAATGCGATTAATATAATTTTAAGTTATTTTCAATGAAACGCAGTAGTGATGTGGATCGGATCGCCGGATCGGATCGGATCGACCGATCCGGGGGTCGGATCGGATCGGATCGGATCGCTGAATTTGCCAGATCGGATCGCCGGATCGGATCGACTTGAAAATTTCGGATCGGCGATCCGGATCGGTAGTATAAATTTTGAGTGTCGACCTCAAAGTTTCGTAATTTGACAAATTTTTGCGTAATTTCACAAACTTTTCGAGCGATCCATCAAACGCACAACTATAACTACTGCTCAGATTGTATCAGCGGAAGCTTTCAGTTTATGCATACATAAGAAAAGAGGAGGTTTTTCATCATCCCAAGTTGCGTGAAGACGCGTACTAAATGAGTGAAGTGAACTGTTTATAAATATATCTTAATTTTCGCCTACAGCAACAATCTTGTAACACTGTTTTCGTTAACACAAGAGTTGGGCATTGTTCGTTACAGGCAGAATCGAAATCGAAATCGGCTCAGTAAATTCCAATTCCGCCCTGTGGGGGAATAACGGAAAAGACCCCAAAATTTTTGGTCGTGGGATTGTGTAACGAGCTCTCATTGCAAAAATGCCATCTTATCATGTATATACAAACTCACACTCATGATAATAGGTTATACTTAACAATATTTCTAGAAAAAGTGAAATTTTTAGCTTTCATCACAGTTACAGTCACAATTTTGAATCGGATCGGCGGATCGGATCGGATCGGCCGATCCGGGGCTGGATCGGATCGGATCGGATCGGATCGCCAATCAAGCATACGGATCTGATCCGCATCAAATTATCGGACCGATCCGACCCGATCCACATCACTAAAACACAGTTTATCCAATCGAGTTCGAACATTATTTCACGTGTAAAAGACTGTTCTTCTGTCCTCAAGGAGTATGAATCAATCACCCATATATAAAGACAGGGACAAGGACTTTACTTTACTTTTACTTTTTGTTAATTCTTGATCAACTTCACAAATGCAAAAACAGACTATTATGTTGTTTTCGCAAATGACGCAAATGTAAGATGATGCAGCACTGGTCGAGACTTAGTGAAGACTCAAATGTCATTGGCTAAAAATGACAAACCTGGACCAGGTGATGAATCATAAGACGAGTAATCAATAACACCCGGCCAATCAAAACTACAAAAGTGCCCATAACAAGAAACACTATAGGACAACAAATTTGGTCAAATAATGACTGCTCGACACCATGTAATTTCAGCAAACTGTGTCGTATTATTTTTCAGCAGGATTTATGTGTCACTATAGTCTTATCTAGATTATTTTCAACCATACTTGACAAAGCGTAAGTCTGAAAACCCACATTTACTGCACTCGTTAGTGGTACAAAATTTTAAGCTTTATAAGAAAATTATGTTATTACAAACTTTAAAATTCAGTCCTACAACGGTTATCAGCTCTAAACTTGAAACTTCAGCCAAAACGAAGCATCATACGTTCCATAAAAATGCCAGTAATCGACTGAAAAAGACTAATTATCGGCCATATAGCAACTTCAAATAAAATAAAAAAACTTAAAAAGTATGTCATCAAAAAGCCCATTTATTTAGCTATCATTTGACATATAGATCATCTAAATCGGTTCAGTATGTCAAAAGTTATAAACGATTATGTAAGAGCTATCAAGCACTTAAATCCGTTAAGTCCGTGTAAAGTTACGCGGACTTAAAATTCTCCCAAATACGTGTAAATTTAAGTCCGCGGACTTAAGTGGACTTAATTAAGTCCATTTTAGAAACGTGCAAAAGTTAAGTCGGACTTAAATAAGTCCAGCGGCAACTTAAGTCCACTGTTATTTTTGGAATGCGATCGGACTTAAATTTAAGTCCAGTGATATTTTAGAAATGCGACTGGACTTAATTAAGTCCACTGGCAGCGTTAAGTCCACTTAAGTCCACTTAAGTCCACTTAAGTCCGATTTTGCATTCCAAAATTCCGGACTTAATTAAGTCCAGTTAAGTCAAGTCCAGTTAAGTCCATTTTAGAAAAAGGCCCAGTGTTAAGAAATTAAACAGATTGATATTTGTGACGAAATTATCGAATGTGAATAGGTTTTCAAAACGTCATCGACTTTATTGCAAAATCTATGCTGCACCAAGCTGGTCCAAGAATGGCTATAGGTATTTCTCCTTTGACGCCTTTATCCGCCGTCGACATATGTGAATTCCAAAATGAGTGAGTGAGTTGAACGTTGAGTTCCTGGCTGCAGCAGATTCACCAGTATTTTATTCTTCATCAGTGGACGCAGACACGAGCTTGTCTTGAATCGCATTTTTTTCATTTTTAGGATGCCCAAGGGCAAGCGATACTTCCAGAGCACTGCTGAACAGCAAGTGGAAACCCCAGATACTGCCGCTGCTATCAACGATGAAACACCGTATCCTGTCGACTTGACAAAGCCCACATCTACCAAAGCGGTACGTGCGAATTTATCGAGTTGATCAGGCCATCTGGGCTGGGTTTTTTTTTTGCGCAAAAACGTTCGCAATTGCGAAAAAAATTTGATGATTGCGAAAAAATTTCAAACCTTTTCGCAAAATTGCGAAAAAATTTTGACGAAGTGGAGGTGAACTCGTAAGGTCTAAGCGCTGATTTTTGCAGTTTAGTCGGAAAACATTTCCGATACGTCGCCAATTGACCAAATTTGGCCTAAAAATTGAAAATTTCTCAGACTTTTTCTGATCCCCTAGGCCCGGACTAGTGCAACTTTGTGACTTTATGTTTCTAGTGACTGTAAATGGGACACACTTTCTTCCGTGTATCATCACACCGACTGCATGTAACACTAATAGAGGTCGGAGTTCGGTCGGTAACAGTATAATAGGGGTTGGAGGTGACATAATTAAGAAAAGAAACATTTCAAAATGTTTGCATTTTCAGGCCTAACTTGATCATTGGCTGGGTCTTCTGAAATTTCTTTACGGCTGAACATCGATTGTGAAACTTGTGAAAAATTAAACAAAATTCTCAGGACGGTTACATAAATCATACATAAAAATGTCAAAATCGTTACTTTTTGGCCAAAACGGGTAAAAATTGCTTCAGTCTTAATCCTGCATAGGCGTAATAATGTTTTATTAACGTTTAAATGTAAAATCTACTGCATAAAGTAACAAAAGTAAGTCTGCGAAAAAAAATTTGATTTTGCGAAAAAAATTACAAGCTTTTCGCAAAATTGCGAAAATTTGCCAGCGAAAAAAAAAACCCAGCATCTGGGTAATAGTGAACCTAATTTTAGCCCAGAAGCAGTGTTTTCGTTATGCTTGATTTTATGCAAAAAGATTCTCAATACAGACAGAAAAATTTTAATGTGCGCAACTTTTACACTGGATTGATATTACAAAGCTAGTAACTACATATGGTTTGCTGATAAAATAGAAGAAAAATGTATATCTTTAGTGCCTGCAAATGGTGGTAAGTATGGGAGTAGTGTTATTAACAGGTTAACACTTAACAGGTAACATTCTAAGATATGCAGTATATTAAACGATGTTCTACCTTTCGCGCTGCCAATAGTAGGGCTAACATATTCCCCTTCCGGGCTACAGTTCATCAAAAGCTAGTAACTACATATGGTTTGCTGATAAAAGCCCGGTTCATACTTTGTCCTTAAGGACACAGGGACAGGGACAAAGACAAATTTTGGTCAGCTGTTGTGAATAATTGACACAAGCGTTCTCGTTATTTTTTTGCATACGATCTGCAAGTGACCCAAACTTTATTCGTGCCAAAAGTTGGCTTATTTGGCCAGGCAGTTTTCTTGAAATCACTAATGGACAAAATGATAGAGACAAGGACAACGACGAGTATGAACCGGGCTAAATGGCGAAACGGAGTCGCCCTGAAGTTAAACATATGGATGGGATCTGTGGTTTATTTTAGTCTTCCAAAACAGATCCATACGAAGGCGATCTTCCTTTGGATCCGATGCGTCTGGCGCGGTACCGATGGAATCGACCCGTGGGAAAGTTTGGCCGCCAAGATTTGCGTACTAAATTCCACAGGCGAAAGTTTGAGGGTCGGCAAGCCCGTCTTGAATTTGCCAGCCGACACGCAGCGCGGGCCGAAATTCTAGCCACTGAAGAATCAGGCTTCATTGAGCCGGATCCCGGTCAACAGACTGTGGAAATTAAACAGCGTGAAATTGCCGACGCAGTCGATATCGCCAGTGCGACCAAACAGTTTGAACTGAAACTGGACAAACTCGGACCCTATAGATTAGATTATGCCCGCAATGGACGGCATTTGTTGCTGGGCGGTCGCATGGGTTTGTTTTAAAGGGTGTTTTGTTGTATTGTCCTGTTGTAGCTGTGTTTGAGTGCCATTCCCAAATCTCCAGAGTCCAGATTATATACAGATAACTTGAGTGCGCAGATTTTTAGTCCGACTGAGAAGACTAACATTGTAGTAACGTCAAGTCTGGTCTATTGTTTAATCAGGTTAAAGAATCTTAAGCCTATGTGTTTTAAATTTGCAGAACAGCTTACGTGAACATATCACCGGCAAAACCAGTAAGAGTCGATTCATACTTAACAGCCGTATATATGTCCGTTCAAAATTACGAAATAATCTCGCCACAATCTGATGTTTGCTGGCTGAACAGACATACAGCTGTAAGTATGAATGGATTGACCTTTATGGCGTGTTGGGCATTCTGCGCCTACTTCCCTAATAGTTTGAGAACAGCCCTTCAGTTGATGCAGAAAGACGGCTGATTGTGTTTCAGGCCACGTAGCTGCATTTGACTGGATGACCAAGAAGCTGCACTGCGAAGTGACGGTGCTGGAACACATCCGAGACGTCAAGTGGATGCACGTGGAGACCACGTTCGCTGTGGCACAGAAAAAGTGGACGTACATTTATGACAGACAAGGCGTGGAATTGCACTGTTTAAAGCATATCAACAAAGTATGGCTTGCTTCTACTATAAGTGTTTCCGTTGACGTTTAAAACGGGCTTAAGTTGCATAGAATTATAGCTGCCCGTTCTTCTTCTCTTGGGAAAATGCAATGCTGCCGGTTCACATAGCTGTACCTTATAGTATTACATTGTTTTTGTAACTCTTGTAGTTTACTGTACACACGGCGGTCGCTAGGGGAAGTCCGTTATTGTTCTTTATTTTGCTGTTTCGCCTTTGGTCTCAGTACATAACTACCAGCTTTATATTGTATAAAGCTTTGTTCATTATGTCAATAACTAAGCTCAAACGAATGGCAGCGATAAGTCTTCAATCGCAAACCGCTCCGCAACTACAACATAATATCAACCGAAGGATAAAGTATTGTTCAAAAGTAGCAAAGGAAAATACTATAGATCATAATATACAGGCAAAGTTCCAAATCATCTAAGACTAGCAACTGAACAATTTTCTCGTGGTCGTCGATAACTTGCTCAGCCTCAGACTCTCAAAATAATTAACCTTTTGGCCCAGAGGCCGGGGTTGCTGTATTTTCATCTGTTCTATGTGTATATTTGTAGGCCCTCCGCCTTGAATTCCTTCCCTACCATTTCCTGCTGGTGGCCTGCACCGATACCTCCTTCCTTCACTGGGTGGACGTGTCTATGGGCAAGGCGGTGGCTTCATTTCCCATCCGCCAGGGTCGACTGGATATCATGTGTCAAAACCCCACCAATGCTATCATACATTTAGGACATGCTAAAGGTTAGGTTACTTCTGTAAGTTTACAATTTACAACTATGCTGTGATTAGTGCAGTTTTAGTAAAGAGTACGTGAATACGTTACTAGAGCTGGGTTTAAAAAGTCCGAGCTAGACATTCGTCGCCATCCAAAATAACATTATGATAAATTCGCTACACGGGTAAAACAATTCAGGTGAAGTGGCAGACTGCTTGATTTGTTCATTTGAGTAAGATCCAGCACCAGAGCTTCGATTGTTTATAGCAGAACGGGAATGAGAAAATTATACTTCTCAATATCATTGATCAATAATTTCTTCAAGCACTCTCCAAGGAAGCTCGTTATCTGTTTCTCTACTTTGACCTTTAGTTTGCTATGGAATTTTGAGATTACTGACCTGACCACTGACTGAAAGGGCAGCAAATATTAACTTTTGTGTGATACTGATTTTAGGAACTGTCAGTTTGTGGTCTCCCAATGTGCGCGAGCCTTTGGTCAAAATGCTGTGCCATCCCGGACCCGTGCTTGGCCTGGACGTGGACCCCACTGGGTTTTACATGGCCACTGTGGGTGCTGATCGTTCTGTTCGCCTGTGGGACGTCAGGCAATATAAACAGTTGGACAGCTACCGTATGCCTCCGGGCCTAACACACTGTGCTTTCAGTCAACGAGGATGCCTGGCACTCAGCATGGGCACCAGTGTACAAGTGTTGAAAGTTAGTTACTGTATATACTGTTGTGATTTCTAAAGCTCTGTCTAAGATACGGTACTGTACTGTAGTTTTGGCTAAGAGATCAATATTATAAAGTAAGGAATTAGTATGTAAAAGTTTAAAGAATTTTTAACACGGAGTTTATCTAACTGGTTTGGATTGGAAAATACTAGTTGACAATTTTGTCAAGTGATCGACTGAATATGTCTGTATTAACTTTACAAGTATAAAAGTAAAAAAATGTCACACATTTATTTGAACCTTGATAAGTAATGTTTATGTCCAATGCCGTTGTGGGGATGATTGGCGTAATCCTGAATACCTACTAAGTACTATTTTTCATTTTAGGACCCGTGCCGCCAACCCGCCTTGTCCGCATATTTGATGCACAACTGTGCCAGTGCCGTATCAGACCTTGCGTTTTGTCCCTTCGAGGACGTTCTGGGCGTGTCTACTTTGTCAGGCTTCGTCAGCTGTCTGATTCCAGGCTCTGGGGAACCGAATGTAGACGCCCTTGAGGCCAATCCATTCCAGTCCAAGAAACAGCGACAAGAATTTGAAGTGCAAGCTTTGCTAAATAAAGTGCAGCCTGAGATGATCTGTCTGGAGCCCGGCTCTATACTCAAGGTTTGTCATTCCACTGGTTGATCGGTTAAACACTGGCTTGCACCTGAATAGAATAGCTCGAGAATAGAATAACTCAAGAGTAGAGGATCTCATTTAACGCTAAGATGGTGTAGTGTAGCGCCGTGAAAGCAGTCAACTTCGCATGTCTTTAAAACTAATATATACGTAATTTTTGCCGAAACATTTTCAAGCTAGTCACAAAAGTGCCAAGAAAAGGAAATGAGCGCCGCACCCCAAGGCTGAATCAGCAAGAAAGTACGTCCAGCCCTTGCCGATAGCTTAACCTTTTTTACTTTGCAAAAGTGCATAGAAGAGCACAGAAAACCCAGATACATGTCATTATTAATAACAAAGTTTTGACGTTTTTCATTGAGACGGTATTCCTTTGTAGCACTGCAATTCACGACGTTACCTTGGACTCAGCAATAACCTTGCGAAATCCTTTCGTAGAATAATTTCTGTATAGCACTGATGTTTTGCATGCTGTCTTTAGGTCGAAGAAAAGAAACTGTATAGCAATCTGGAGAAGCGTAAGAAACTGGCCACGGTGAAACCTAGGACTTTGGGTCGTAAAAAGAGAAAGACCGAAGTTGCCCCAGAAGATGAAAAACAATACAATCGTCAGTATTTGGAGAAATTGGCGGCCGAGCAAGCTGAGAGAGAAGCCGCTGAGAAAGAATTGTCAGAATTTATCAGGGATAAACCTAAAGAAACCGAAGAAATTTCAGACAGCTTGCTGAATGAGCCAGAAACTGTTCTCGACCGATTTGATGAAAGAAAGCGAGAAATTAAAAGAAAAATTAAGTTGAAGAAGTTAAAGAAAAAAGACTGACAGAGAAAGAGTGGAATACTGATTTTTAGACTGAATCCTGTCGATACAATGAGGTGATCGGTAGGGGGGCTCTTTTCTATAGAGAGTATGCGGGAAAGGGTTTTGAAATTTGCTTAAAAGTGGCTTGATTTTTTTCTTGTTTGATGGCTGAACGGTTATACGACTGTGCATGAATACTTAAAATTTGAGCAATCAACAGACCGTGATGTTATTTTAATCAGGTTTGTTGTTGTTGAGCCGCAATTAATATTCACATGTGTTAAAATTTCACGCTTATATTGACTTTTGCACCAAAATAGAATAACTCAAGAATATCTGATCCCAGTCAAACCAAGACTATTCATTCTATTTTTTCAATATTTGTCGTTATTGGGCGAACCTTGATTAATCAATTATTGCCATAAGATGAATTTTAAGTTCGAACACTGTGAACTGGTAAACAGCACTCGAGGTTATATAACTGAGAACAGGAATAAATCAAGAATAAGGTCGGTTCTAACGGCGGTTAACCTGCCAATGATTATACGGTAGGCAAGTTGTGGTGTGGTATGAGTATTGCAATAGCTGGGATGTCATGTAGGTATGCCAGCCTGCCTATTACAGGTTCTGTTGAAATTTTTACTGTTGTAATCATGTTTGTTACCAAAATAAACTTATTTGAAAATTTTATTGTATGTTTTCTTATTGTATCTATAACTTCCGTTGGTCAGCCCAAGACTGGCATAATTTCGGTGGCCAAAAAAGTCATTATGCAGGCCGATTCTTCGAACCAAATAGTGCATGTAAGAATAGATGGATTCATATTGTGGTTCTTGCTGCGACTCTTGAAAATCAAACAAGTACGTCTTCCGAGTAGCTAGTTTATGGTATCAGACACACTTTTGTGAAGTTGAGGCTTTAATTAAATACTCAAAACTATGTATGAATTTCAAAGTATTCTTCAATAGTTTACTGTTCCAATGGAACAGGTAGACGCGGCGTTTATTAAAGTATTCCTACATAGTACATGCGCATTAGAACCGGTGTCACTGGCAAAAGTGTCCCCACTGTCCCCCCGGACACTTTTGCTTAGGCAAAAGTGTCCTACTTGGGCAAAGGTGTCTCCCTTAAGCCCGGTTCATACTCGTCCTTGTCCTTATCGTTTTGTCCTTAAGCGATTCCAAGAAAACTGCCTGGCCAAATGAGCTAACTTTTCGCATGATTACTGCTGGGGTTACTTGCAGGTCGTATGCAAAAAATTAGCCGAAACGCTTGTGTCAATTGTTCACATAGCTGACCGAAAATTGTCCTTGTCCCTGTCCCTGTATTCTTAAGGACAAGTATGAACCGAGCTTTACACTTTTGGTGCTAAAATTGACTGGCCCAGTCCTATATGTACAACGGAGCCGCAAACTCGCAAAATAACTATATTTTCAAAACCTATACACGTTCTAAAAATAGTTTTCAACTTTAAATGCTTTAGACAACTTTTAACAATCTGCGTAACTATTTAACCTTAATAGGGTTTCATACTTAAGTATGGCTATGGTATATACAGTAGAGTTCTGCCCGGGCCTGTAGCGGGCCGCGGGCCGCGGGCCGGTGCGCGGCCCGCCGGGCCTAGAAATCCGCAAGCCCAGGGCCGTCTCGAGCTTCAGCAACGTATGAACAATGACTGCATTGCATATATATTGATTTTTACAAGTGCACAGGCACTTATATTACACTCAGACGCACACACAATGCATTTTCTCACTTGCTGAAGTCTGTGCCGGGACAGCCCGCGGGTTTCGGGCCTGCTACGGGCCGGCCCGCGGGCCCCGGGCCGATAGGCCCGCTACGGCCCGCCGGGCCTGTAGCGGGCCGCGGGCCCGGCCCGGAAGCGCGCTAGTCGGCCCGGCCCGGGCCCGGCCCGGAAATTTTGCTAGTGGCAGAACTCTAATATACAGACAAACGGATATAGCCCACACGAAAATGTGGGGCACATACGAAAAAATTGTCCGTTTTTTACAATTTATCACTTTTTCGACCAAATGAAAATTGGGACATGAGACAAATTTCATTCGTCCGAGTGGCACGTCCGTTTGTCCGTACTTTTTTTTAAAGAATTTCGGCACAGTTGAACAGAAGTTAACTTTACCGGACATACGGATAGATTGAAACTGAGCCGTTTAGTTGGGATAACCTGACATACGGTGGAAGGGCAAGGGGGGCACGAAGGAGTCAGTGGGAACCCCTGAAGGGGGTCAGCAGTCAGCAACCCCCCTCAGACACTAGGCACCCCCCTGAAACCCCCACCCCCCTATGATTGCCGAAAAAGTGTGCCAAAAACGAGTACAAAATCAAAAATCACAAAAAATTTCAGCCGCAGCCAAAGAAGTGCCCCAAAAATGAGCACTAATCGAAAAAGTGTAAAACATTTCCGGCTTTCACCGGAAATCAAACCAAAACCAGGACCACCCCACTCTCGGCCAGGGTTCGGGCACCCCCCCTCACCGATTGCTCCCGTGCATCTCTGTTCGCAACTCAAACAAGTTGACCTAATAAAATTACCCTCAAGTAAAAAAACTTTATGGTAATCGACCTAGCGCGCAAACTGTTCCAGCCTATAACAGCGCCTTAGACCACTCGGCTACGCTGTCTTACAACCAAGGGAACTTACTGAGAACATGTTTCTTTAGACGCCGAACTAAGCTAACAATTTCTTTTCTTTCATTACTTAAATTAATTTAATTACAATAGGTATATAATTAATCATGTAATGTTAAATTTGGATCCACAATTTTATTATTTATTATTTATTCTAAGTGTTTCAATTTGTTTCAACAGACAGGAATGACTGAGTCTAGACAGTCATGTGATTAGCACGTGCGCATTGTCTGTTAAATTACGATTTTAGAAAAATTTAAAAATCATAAAACGTACACAAAAGCACATTTTAGTGCATAAATAAAGTTATATTGACCATTATTAACAGCAAAATTGCAAAAATTTGTGTTTTGCAAAAAAAAGGGCAAAGACTCACTGTTGCACTAATAAAATAGATTGTAACTACTCACGTTTCTGAGTAATGAGTCTCGAAGCCTCCGGGAAAAAAACCGTATCACTTTTTCTGGTTGTTCTATTAGCAGTGAGCATAAACACAATTTCATCGTGTTCTACAACTCTTAGGCTGCAGTATGGACTAAAAGAACCGTTTCTCCGACACCCATGTGACTCACAATGATTCTTCAAAAATCGACCCTTTTTGGTAGAAATGACTTCTGCCCAAATATACATTTTTTTGTTCCTTCTAGAGAAGGAACTATTGTTTTGAAATCAACTCTGCGCAGTGTAAAAGTAGCAGCTACATGCTGTTATGCGCATATGATTAACACGTAAAGTCAGTATGGGAGCTGACTGCTCTTTTTTTTGAAAACGGCGTTTTTCACAATTTTAAATGAAACATTTGTAAACCACACTTTTTCAGAGGTCTTAATGTAATTTTGATTGGATTTTGTTACTTAAAATTTTTTGCGCATTGCATTTTTTCAGACAAAATATGAATGCAATTCACGTGACTGTCTGGACTATTGTCTGTTTTCCAGTTTCAGACTTCGGTTAAAACTCTAGTACTTCGGTTAGCTAAAGCAAAGTTAATGTAGGTAGGTTTATTATTTTAAAAAACATAATTATAATTTTGAATATTTATTGAGCTCTCATATTTGTCATATTTTTTTCCAGAGCAGCAACTTAAACATCAATAAAAACTGGAGTAGAGTAGCCGAGTGGTCAAAGGCGCTACTTCAAGAAAATTCGATCACTGCAAGGGTTCGACCCCCACCGTTGTATTTTTTCCAAAAAAGTTGTTAGGTCTAAAAAATTTGTTTTGAACTAAAGTTTTTGTCAATAACGTAAATGAGTGCTGGAATCAAAAGTAGTTTCGGCAACTATTACAGGTTCCGGGATAATTGTTTTAGAGTTTTTACAGTAATTGAGTATGTATTTTATGCAGGCACTGATACTTAATTAAGCAGTTGAACTGTAGCAGCAAGAGTACATAATAGCGTCTCACTCTATATAGAAGAAGAGTGAGACACTCTCCAGCCTGCCTGTGTTCTAGCAAAGGCAGATGCGCTGGTCGTTTTCAGGCTACATGTTGACATTCTATGCAACATGTGACTGGCCAATCAGCGCGTAGATTCCCTGCGTAACACACTTTAGTATATAATCGCTGATGCGTTGATAAGCATTAAGATAGAGTTAAAAGCTTAATAACTCATTATTTATTCATAGTCTGCTTGCAAAAACATTAAAAAAGGTTTGCAAATACCTCTAGGGATATTTTGGCAAACTTTCAGCGAAATTGATTGAGAAACTTTTGAGATATAAACTTTTCTGAATTTCTTCAAAGTTTCTCAATCAATTTCGCTGAAAGTTTGCCAAAATGTCCCCAAAGGTATTTGCAAACCTTTTTTAATGTTTTTACAAGCAGACTATGAATAAATAATGAGTTATTAGCCTTTATCCCTATCCCGTTTTATGATTGGAGCACGTGCACAGGCGTCAGCCAATCAGAGAATAGAAGCTCGCTTCTGATTGGCCAGTCACATGTTGCATAGAATGTCAACATGTAGCCTGAAAACGACAAGCGCATCTGCCTGTGCTATAACACAGGCAGGCTGGAGAGTGTCTCACTCTTCTTCTATATAGAGTGAGAAGCTATTATGTACTCTTGGTAGCAGGTATTAATTGCTTTCTAGAATCGCAATGCACACTGAAGGCGAAAAGCGAAATGTTAAGGGTGACAAATATGTATTTTGCACTCAACAAAGGAACCTTGCCCCTTTTGGGGCCTGCTTGTTAGTATTTAAATGCATTAAACAGATTTTTGCGCTTATTACGTTAGAAACAGTGGAAAAACACTGCCCGCGTCTATCATTCTTGGATTTAAATGGTACGCAGCATCTAAAACCTAAATATTGCAAAAAATGCCAAATTTTGGTGAAACATCACCAAAACAGGTTTCGTAAGGGGTGTCGGGGTATGGCCCAAGATGACAAAAAACGACGTTTTGCGGCCGAATAAACGGTTTTAATGAACTCTACGCCTGTTGTTAGCCCAGATGAACCAACTTTAGTAGCAACAATGGGTGAGTTTAGCAAAAAAATGTCGCCAAACAAAATAGGTTTTTTCCCCGCAATAGGGTTTTTTTCCCGCACAAACTTTGAACAGTCACAGGTCAACCACAACGTTTGTCACTGTTTTTGCGCTTTAGAAGTAAGAGGAAAGGTAACTCTCTTGAAAAATGCAAACGGCGTTGGCCAAAAGTGTTTTTGTGAAAAATTGTGACAAGTCAAAAATTTGGAAAATTTTGTCACTTTGAAATTTTTCAACATGCGAAATTTTGATATTCCATAAAAAATGCTACAGGCATCAGAACTGCACAAAAATTGGTGTGGTAAGTCAGTTTGGGATGCGCTTTCCACCTACATACTCAAAATGAGCCTATGTCTAAAGGTTCGGCCAGGAAGCACTAGGGGTTTTTCCCCGCAAAACGCGTAGGGTTTTTCTTCCCACACCACTGTAAACAATTTGGGATAAAAAATGCAAGTCTGATTAACTATTCTTTAGTCGAATATAGTTCGCAAAGTCTACCACCAGCAAACCCAGATACGTTTGTATGTACACCAGACAATAAATGCAGTCAACCACACATACCAACACAGCAGCAGCACAGACACATTCGGTGCACACACTAACGTTCACATACACCCGCACAATCACAAGAGTCAAAACGTACACAACCGCACACACAAAACCTTCCAAAATACACGTTATCAACCGACAGACTCATTCTAAAGAAGCCTGCTGCGCTGTGGCGCAACAGGAAAAATACGAATCCACAATATGTTTTATAAACGTGATAGTACTGTATCCGATGGTACATAAAGTTTGACCAGTAAAAACAAGTGGGCTCCTAAAAGGGGCAAATTCCTATATAGTGGCGTGAAATTACATATTAATGCACCACTTATCATGGTACAGTACCCCGCAGAATTATCTACCTATGACGCTGGAGTCAGCGTCACTGACTGCAGTTTAAAGTCAGTGACTGCAGTTGTGACGTCACAGGCTCATGAAATTGGGCTGGTAAGGGAATGATTGAATTTCATTAACTGACTCCGCAAAAATTAAAGTGACTTCATTAAATCATTAACTTCATTAAAGTGACTCCGCAATCACCTGAGTCACTCCTTGCTAATGTATACGTACTTTTGCAGGTGACAAAGCCTTAGCTCTATATGCATTTAGCTATATGTATGTATGTAGCTGCAGTGCACAAACCTACGTACGTACATCCGCTAGGAAATGACTCACGTGACTCTGATTCCGGAGTCACTGATGCTGACTCCGGAGTCAGTTACTGAATTTTACTAAGCAAAGTCCAATTTTATGAACCTGTGACGTCACAAGATGACTGCAGTCACTGACTCCAAACTGCAGTCAATGACGGTGAATCAAGCGTCATAGGTAGATAATTCCGCTGGGTACTGTACGACACAAAATTTATGATTACTGAGTCAATGACTGGGTACATAGTTATAGGTATAGGTAAAACAACAACAATTAGGTTTTCGCCTAAAAAGCTAGGTAGTAGGTACTTGTACCTATTAGGTACATAGTTTAGTTTGATGCTGAAAATTATGTCACTGGTGTGGCAGCTGACTAGTCAACTTCAATTTGTTCTCAAAACTTTAGTCCTTGTCACTGTTTTGTGCTAAAGCTAACTCCGTAAGTCAGTTTACGTAATGGCCAAGTAAAACGCTGCCTTGCCGTTACCGACCACTTTTAACCAGGCCAGACTTACTGTTTTGGACTACATAGTACATAACTGAGTAATGGCTACAATTGACATGTGATTGGGACAAAGCTACGTACTTATCTCAGTCTGGGGAGTCAGGACACCTGTCCAAATATAGACCCACACATACCTAGTAGTCGATTCATGTTCATATGCCACAGATCACAGCCGTTGTCGATTCAGCTGATAAACGTTCGCCTATCTCATTTAATTTGATTTATATATAAACTCTTTTCCTAATGTTTAACGCAATTTTGAGCCAAAACAACCGGTTATTTAATGCAAGTACCTTTTTTCAGTCAACAAACGATTTCTGTCAACAACACTGGGTGTCATTACCACCAAACATGGCTAAGCCGAGTAAATAAATACAACATAGTCCACACCATCCGTATTCCGTGCATAACATAGGGCTTAGACATAGCTGAGGAAGCTACAGATAAATACCATGCGGTTCACACATCGCCAACTAATGCAAAACCTACAGGAAATGAGTCCGAACGACACATTTGCCCCGGAAAGTGCACTTGGGTTACGATGCCTTAGGCTAGCGCCATCCAACAACCGATCCCTGCACGGATCCTGTGGCCTCATCCTCCCAACTTTCCTTGCTGCGCCGTCACCATATCATTCATGTCCTACCACCGCACTGGACTGGACAGCACCGCCACCACAGCTGCAGTTTGATTTACTGATTGGCAGTCACGAAAATCCAAACTAATTTGCATATCTACTTGACTGAAACCCAGCCTATTAATTTTGATTGGCTTCCACTGCTTTTACGTAGGCTGTACGAAAAATGATTGGTTAAATAGTTAAAACTAATTTACATATCATGGTGGATTGGCCAGTCAATTTCATACGTGTTCGTCAAAAGCCAGATCAGTTTGAAAACTGGCAGGGGGGGCGCAGCCAATGATGAATAAAATTGGAACGAAAATAGAATTTTGAGGAATTTTAAATCAATTTAGGTTCAACTTTTGTCATCTAAGTGTTTCAGTTTTAGTTACAAATTTATATTAAAATTAAATACAGAATTGCACTTTTCAGGCCCCATTGGCAGAAAAAAAGACTGCCACATACTAGGCCTATGGTAAGCATAGGCCCAGTGGTGGCTCGTAGTACCAAGCATGTACTCTTGG
>JASANF010003225.1:0-14468 GCA_030248245.1 Trissonchulus sp. WLG1_4 | reverse complement strand
ATTAGACTCTTGAGTAATTTAGGGCTAAGTTCGTCGATTCCAGTTGCTTTAGATTTGTCCAGATTTTTCAAACATTTAAGTACTTCTGCGTCAGAGAAGAAGACAAATGAAAATTCGGAGAACCTTTTTCTCCTTAGCGTTTGAAAGCTTTTGCTGGTTGCTAGTAAATTTTGATTTATTTGCGTAAATTGTACAACTTCCGTTGTTAAATACGTATTGAGTGTATCGGCAATAACTTTTTCATCGCTAATAACCTTTGATTCATCAATAAGGTGATTGATCATTAACGTAGCCTTATTTCTGCCCAGTCCAGATATCCTTTGTAATTCTTTGTGAAAACTTTTTGTAAATGATCTTTGATTATCCATGCAGGCTTGTAACCTGGCGGCAATTTTTTCTCTTTTTAGTTTTGTAACGTAGTTTCTCTGAATTCTGAAACGCGCTTGGTTAGCAGGGTTTTTTGGTAGTTTTGATAGTCGGTCTCGTTTATTTATCTCTTTGATAAGTTCCGAGTCCAGCCATAATGGTTTATTTTTCTTTCTTGTAACAGTTTTAATTTTTGTGTGGTTATTTAATGCAGTAATCAGGATAGAACGCCATTGACTGTATATTTCGTTAGCATCTAGGTTTAGGTTACCTTTACTGGTCCAGTAGATTTTCGACCAATCTGCCATATTTAAGGTTGCCATTATACCGCGCATACTAGATTTATCAAATTTTCTGTATGTGAAAATTCGTGGTGGCTGTTTTTGTATTTTACAATTGTAAGCTGTAAAACAAGGTAAATGATCTGATGCGCTTGACGTAATTGTTTTCGTTTCACTATATAGATCTGGCGTAGGTGTCAGGATTACATCCAGACTCGTTACAGAAACAGGTCGTGTGACAGAAATAATTAAATTGTGCAGTCCGAAGTTGTTGCAGTATATGTGCAAGGGATTATTGTGCGAGGTAGATACGGCATTCGTGTCGAAGTTTAAGTCACCGAGTACGAGAACATTTTTGGTGTAATTTAGTAGTGACGCGGTAGTTTTTGTCAAGGACTCAAAAAAGATCTGTGCGTTAGAACTGGGTGGTCGGTAAGTAGTAATGAGACCGAATGGTGCTCGTGAATGTTTAACATGTACACAAATGTATTCAAAATTGGTGTACACAAATGTATTCAAAATTGGTATCGTCAACAGGGGTGATTCGTTCAATTTTTATTGTGTGACGATAGTAAATGAGTATGCCTCCACCGTGATTGGCGCCACGATCTCGTCTCAAAATATTGTAGTCGGTTAATGCAATCTGTTTATTTTGAATGGAACTTGTTAGTCTACTTTCAGTAATGCAACAAATATCAGGCTGATGATTCGCAATAATAAGCTCAAGTTCAGGCATTTTTGATCGCACACCATTAATATTCCAGTGGCATATTTTAATTGTCTGCATTTTGAGTAATTTGTCTGGATTTAAACCAGCGTCGACATCTGACGTTCATTGGCCAAAACTCGGGATCGTATACAGCATTAAGGTCCGACATAGCTATCACAAAATGAAAACTTTTGAGCTGAAACTCCGATTTAGAGGTTGTTTCTATTTCGTGTACCGTTACACCTTTGTTCTTACAATACTGTAGTACCGTATTTTCAGCGCAGTCTGGCGAAATGCGGTACACAAAAATAACAGCAGCTTTGCTAACGCCACGGAAGTCAGTAGCTTTATTTTTTCCGACAGTTATAATTCGTTTTCTTTTTGTAACTGTCTGAAAATCGTCTTTTTTCACATTGTTCGAAGTTGATGGTTTTGACATAAAACGAGGTAACATACTCTTTACGTTAGTATACTTCTCTTTTGCCACATCAGCATAAGACGGTAAATTAGCCGTAGCTGGATCGGTGACATCTTGGGTAGATGTTTGAAAATTTTTTGCATGTGATGCTAAACTTTGTACAGAATTTGTCTTTCGCATTAAACTCTAATTGTTGAGTTTTTGCTTGCATTTGCCGTTCTAGACGGACTGTTTTCTTTTTTTCAGTTTCAAACTGTGCCTCTAATTTCCCTAATCTTTCCGCTAAATTTGAACAATTTGACTCACATGGAACTTTTTCAGCTTTCGTAGTCGTGGCATATGTTGTTTTTTCCAGAGCCGGAAATAACACACGGAGACTTTCAATAACTTTTTCAAAGGCTTCTTCCATCCTTTCTTTATCATTTTCGGAAAAGTCAGCATAGGTGTCTTCTCCGCATATATTTACTAAAGCTTCTTGATAAGTCAATTCCGGGCACCATACTTCACATATATCCGCAGTTTCACGTAGAAATTCCAATTTCCACGCCGATTCAGAATTACTATAGTTTTTAGATTCAGAATGATCAGCCGATATGTGGCTAGTCATTGCACTAATCTTCATATTATTATTATTATAGTCATTAATTGCACTAATTGCTAATGGTGATCTGGATCCGTCCACACCCCACAGGACCTTTATACAGCCAAACAGAGCATTCCAAAACAATAAGGCTAACTGTCATACGTTCATCTCATTCTCATAACAAGCCCTCCGCACATGCATCAATTTCTTTAGACAGCTCAGCCTACGCTTATCTCTGACTGCTGCGTATGTGTACTGACACACTGCGGGTTGTTGTATGACGTCACCGGATTGACACAACACTGAAATAGGCTTGACTACTCCACAATAACCCAGCCTTGCTGACTCAGCACTCAGTCAGCAATAAATAAATATAGCACACTTTCAAATGATCAACTCGAAAACTCACAGCATAATAAACTTGAAAAGTATATATTCATTGCTAGCTTGTTCTTCGTGTATAACTTTCTGCTAGAAAACTTTAAAAGGAAAACAAAGTTCCTATGCAAAATAATGAATATTCCCATATGTAATTGTCAAGAGAATAAACAGCCATAGCTGAAAACGAGAGTACCCAATGTCCACAGGCCGCTATTACGTATATCTGGGACCGGTTTCATAAAAGATCAATTGCGATTATTAGTACACCTGATGTGAGCAAGAAAATGAGTAAGAACTTTGCGTTTACGTAATGCTTCTGTTGGAAACTGTCACAAATAGTCAATGTGTGGGTAAACTTTCGTTACGTTTGCTTGATACTGCTAAAAGTCTAGCTAAGTAAGTTTTTCATTAGTCCCAAATATTAGTGCCCTGAAATTCACTAATATTTGGATCTCATGAATGACGAAGTTAGCTAAATTTTTTTCTGGACTTTTTATGGAATTTCAAGCACACGTTGCGTAACATATTGGCGATGTGTCAAGACAATTTCGAGCAGAAATATTGTGTAAACTCCAAGTCATACTCCATTTTCTATGCTGCACCAGGATTACTAATGAATCTAGGTTTATTTAGTAGAGTGCACAATACTGTCTAAAATAGAGCACTCCTACAGGGCCAAAGGCAAGTTTACCAACTCAGTAGAAACTCACAGTCATTGCTTATAATTTCTATCAATCCGTAAGTAAAACACTACGGTGGCTATGTAACGTAGCGGTCAGCGTAGAAGGCGGGTCTTGCAAATTGCAACGACAGCCGCGTAGTAAAGTGTAGTTAGAAGTTCTACTTGGGTTGATAAAGGCTGTTAGAAAAGTTAGTCGCAGGCCGGGATAGTCTAGTGGTCAGCGCGTCTGCCATTAGACGTCTGCCATATTCCGGAGTGTAGCAGAAGGCAGACCCCCCCCCACCTTTCATCTGGCGCTGTTCGAGAGGGTCGGACCGGGGATATATACGCGGATTACCTGTAGGGGTTGCAACCCCCAATCCAATTCCCAATCTGCGTATATCCCCGGTCCGATCCTGCTCGCGACGCCAGATGAAAGGTGGGGGGTCGCCCCCCCAGATCTTTTCTAGAAAAGACCAGGACAGGAATCGAACCTGTGCCTTCTGCTACACTCCGGAATATGGCAGACGTCTAATGGCAGACGCGCTGACCACTAGACTATCCCGGCCTACGACTAACTTTTTCTAACTGCCTTTATAAACCCAAGCTGCAATTTCAACTACGCTTAGACCCGCCTTCTACGCTGACAGCTACATTACTATGTACTCTTGTACTGTTACTACGTATGTACTATGACACCTTGATTCTTAGCCCTGAATTCTGTACTACTTTCCATATCAAACTATCTTAAATCTGAAATTCATCAATAACTCAATAAAGAAGTAACGAAGACATTAATATGCGATAAGAGGTATTATTAAGCGGAAGTCTGGAGGCACAATGGTAATATTTTATTGACGATGGATTCACGAATTTGATTGATCAATCAATTTAAGGCAGGCGGGGGAAGGGGATGGTATTAATACTGAACCACCAATGCTGATCACAATTATCTACTTAACCGTGCCAAAACAAATTGAATTTTTTTTAAAAGAAACAAATTCATAAAAGCATGTAAACCTCTATTTACATCAAAACATTCTATTACACATTCGTCAATAGAAGCCAGTGCCTAATCAATTTAAAAATTTCAAAACCAGGGTTTTTTTTTTAAAAAAAAAGATTTTTGAATACGTTTTTTTGGTTTTTTTTGACACTGTTTTTTTTATAAGAAAGTAAATTTGTTTTGGGTAATATTTTATTAGTCGTTTGTTTTTTTAATCAGTTGGGGAGGGTGTGTATGTGTGTTTTTTTTTTTGTGTTTCCTGTGTAAATAACCTATTTTACCAAAAAAAACTGTTACAACATTCTTTTATACAAATTTTGACAACACTGCTGCAAAAAGTACTTTTTGGCCAAATACCATAATCACTTCAATGGCAAACATGAGGAGCAAATATGTGAATATTCGGACTACACTGATCTGTAACCACAAGTGAGCCACGTGTACTGACAGCGGATATCACACAAGCTACAAAACAAATTTCATTGCATAACCCAAATACAACACTCCAGGGCATCCTAAACCCACTTTCCTCAATTCTAGAAAATATAAATTTAATTTCACATTTTTTCAATGCTACCGATTCTACCGAGATTTAATATACATTCGTCTATGAGTATGATAAAACGGAAAAAACTTTTTTGAAAAACTCTCAGACGCCAAATATACGTGTATATTGTGTCTACAGCAAACATATGCCTTTTTCGACAACTTTATAACCTGATAAATAACCAATATATATCTAAACTATGTTCGCATACAGCGCACAATTTGTTCATGCATAGAAAAAAATTAGTCAGCCGTGTAAATATAGTATATATATCATAGTAAAAAATAAGCCTGACACAGAGTAGAAATAAAAACAAAAAAACTTGTGTAAGAACGCTGTAACAAACGGTTACAAAGAGCGGTGGTTTAGCTCAATCAATTGTGCTAGCATTTTTCCGGACTACATCTAGGGACACCGATATGCGTTAAAAGTTTATATAAATAGTTTCTTGCTAGACAATAAACCAAAATTGAAAAAAAACTTTTGCTGAAAAAAATTATATTCCACGACAATATTTTTAGTATTACAACAAGCAAAGAAAACTACCACAAAAATAATAACCACTGGAACTCACAAAAACCGTTTTCACTTGAGAACGTCAATTGTGAACGAATAAATTTATAAAAAAAGATGCAAGACAAGCAGAATTTCCAATCAAGATTATATTTTATTCAGGAAATAAAGTTAAATCTTTAAGTACTGAGTTAAGACTCGTTTGTCAATCCCAGTCGGTGTGCCTGCAACAATTTATTTGAATAGACTGCCCAATCAATTACATATTAAGTAAAAACTATAAATTTTAGCTTTTAGCGAAAACGTTCTTTACTAAAACGTCCGTTTTGTCACAAAACTTTGTAAGGAACTGGGCATTCTGTCGCAAACAGGATTGCTCGCACATCACACGTATATACGGTATATATGCCAAATAAACCCGCACTGCTAGCAATATAAGAGCAAATCAACATCACAATATGGTATCGCGGCAATGCAAGGAATGGACCGACAAGGACAAATAAATTGCAGTGAAATCTGATGGAATCGCAATGGAATAACAAAGCATCACTCACACAACAACCACAGATGCAGCGGGAGCAGAGGGGGACATCCGGATAATTAATGTCGCTAATTGATAATGTCGCTAATTTCAGCACTTTAACTCAGTTCTGGGCCATCAGAGAGCGTTAGATGAGGTCTCACCCCAGCCCCACCTACCGTCCGCTGTGTGCATCTATGACAACAAAAACAGAACCTTAATACCACGTTCTTGAATATATACCACCAAGAAAAACAAATTCTGCTCAATAATTTGGAGGACTGGTAAATAATGAAGTAAAAAATCTAAACGAATACATATATATCACTGGCGGTCCCAGACTTCGATTTCGGGGGGGGCGGAGGTCTGAAGAAATTTTTTCACTTTTAATAATAGCGTTTTTCAGCTTTACTCTATTTTGCTATAGCCGCAGCCATATCAAGGGCAATGAATTGAGTCTGTTTGTAGTAAAAGCCAGTGGTGTACCCAGGAAAAAATGGAGATTTTTTCAATTTTTAGGCCGAATTCGGTCAACTGGACACGTATCAGAATTTTTTCCGACAGAAGAATAAAACACAAGATCAGGGAACATCAGATCAGACAGTGTATTACACCACTAAATGAAGCATAATATACTTGTGTAGACATGCAAATGCAGTATAATGTACTCATGTATACATGCATAGGCTTTGATGAAAGATAATAACAAGGAATAGTAAGCCACGGAGTCGCAGGGGTCTGGAGGCGGCAGCCCCCAGGAAAAAATTTTGGGGAAATTTTTGATTTTTAGACTAAATTTGGTCAATTGGGGACGCATCAGAAAAATTTTCCGGCCGGACCATAAAAACCAAAGGGGGGACCCTTGTGTAAAATTTCAGTCGGAGAAAATTTCGGGGGGGGCGGCCGCCCCCGCCCCCCCCCCCTGGGACCGCCCCTGATATATATGATATTATATCCAAACCGTTTTTGCAATTTTTTACGGTGACTAAGTTTCAGAAGAATTATGAAAAGTTAACGTATATAATACTACTTATTACTATATTACTTACATAACATTATATATAATATATATACCAGGCACGCAATACCAGATATAAATAGCAAAAATTAAAATGTTGGCTATAGTTAATCACACAAAAATTATAAACGCAAGCAAGAAGTAGAAATGTAATCCAGTGTACTAAATGTGTGCAATGTAAAAAATATGGATGTTTTTTTGACTTCCAATTTCCAAAAGTTCAACAGCGATTCAGGAAAAAGGGTCAACAAGTCAATTTTTTACCACAAATTGTAAATGACAAAATCCAATAAAATATAGCAGATATGGATCTTTCGTAGACTGAACTTTCGCCTGACAATAACAATATCATAATATGAACAACACAAAGTAACTAATAAAAAATATCGCAATAGGTTGTAATACAGTATATTATATCATCTTGGCATTAACATCAAACAAATATATGTACGATTTGAACGAGTGGAGGCATGGCATAGCCAGCCGTCACAAGAGAAAAAGAAATATAATATAAAGTAGAAATGAAGAAAGAAGCAGCAGCAACAAGATATAAGATATAATAGAGACAAGCACAGGGACCATGGGGGAATAGCAGTTCTAGTAGCCGCTGTCGCGCAGGTAGTCGGCGATGTGCTCGAGGGCTTTCCGACACTGCACCCCGTCGTGCGCCTCCCCCACGTACTGGGCGATGATGCACGCTGAAACAGCACAGCCACACTCACTCATCCACAAGGCCAGAGCCAGAGATCAACACGGGTAGGGTCGGCGGGTCTGCTGGGGATAACATTGAGTCAACTTTTAGCTGAAAATTTGTACACCAACCAGGCGGGTCTTGTATAACATACAGCAGACGGTGGGAAAAGCCATCCGACTTTTGGGGAAAAGACCCACCCCGGCTCCGAAACTTGGCTACAGCACAGCGTATAGTATATACAGACCCTGTAAACTGTATATAAGAGGTTATCTAAAAGGGTTCTCGTTGGCTTTTTTGACGCAAAAATTGGGCCACCCCCCATTTTGACCCGACATGGTTCCAAGGGAGGTGAACTTTACAGTCAATTATTTTCTGCGCTAAAACATTCGAGCTCACTTTTAAACAGGACTATCCTTATTCCTTCCTCTATTTATGACTGCAGTGACAGGTATAGAACTCTTTCTTTCATACGAGGGGGGCATATCCGAAATTAAACGGGGTAAAAACCCCACATGGAGGAAAAACCCTAAGAGTCTTGTGTACCTGAGGCACTACAGCGAATCAGCATAGTTTTGGCTTCAGTGGCCTCTACTGCTCAGCAGACATGCCACAGAGTTGAAAAACTACCGCTAACATCTTTCTCGGTTGATGTATAATACTTGGCGAGTTTTTTTTCCACTTGGGATTTTCCCCATTATAGCTCAATATTTCACTAATTGAAGCTTATTACAAACTTTCGTCAAACAAACAAAATTCAGCCACCACCCCATTTGGGGAACATGTCACTAAATGATTTTCCTGCCACAAAGAGCAAAGAGGGTGCTACGTGACCAATCCGAGAGAGATAGAGAGCTTATGCACCCAAAGCCATGGCCTTGCGCTCTGTGGCCTTGATGGGGGGGGTGCCCCTGGATCCGCCACTGTATGCCATATATATACATATATATATATATATATATATATATATATATATATATATATATATATATATATATATATATATATATATATATATATATATAGCAGGCGATATATATACCACTGCCATATATAGTGGTGCGGGAAAAAAACCCTAATTTCAACTTTTCGGGTCCTCCTGCGCTCCACATAAATCGGATCCATTAATGCTCGCAGCTGTTATAACGGCCATCTTTCGCCTAACTGTTGCACTAATAAAATGAATTCTAACTACACACGTTTTTGAGTAATAAGCCTCGAAACGTCCGGGGGAAAAAAAACCCTATGCGGGGAAAAAAACCCTAATGCGTGGAAAAAAACCCTACCACTTTTTTCGGTTGTTCTATTACCAGTGAGTATAAACTCAATTCCATCGTGTTCTACAACTCTTAGGCTGCAGTATGGACTAAAAAAATACAACTCTTAGGCTGCAGTATGGACTAAAAAAACCGTTTCTCCGACACCCATGTGACTCACAATAAATCTTCAAAAATCGACCCTTTTTGGCAGAAATGACTTCTGCCCAAATATGCATTTTTTTAGTATTTAAATGCATTAAAAATCGATTTTTGCACTTATTATGTTAGAAACGGTGGCCAACCACCGCCCGCGTCTACCATTCTTGGATTTAGGTGGTACGCAGCAGCTAAAGCCTAAATATTCCAAAAAATGCAAAAAATTTGGTGAAACATCACCAAAAAAGGTTTCGTACGGGGTGTCGGGGTATGGGCCAAAACGACAAAAAACGACGTTTTGTGGCCGAATAAACGGTTTCAATGAAGTCTACACATGTTCTTACCCCAGATCAGTCAACTTTTGTATCAACAATGGGTGAGTTTAGCAAAAAATTGTCGCCAAACAAAATAGGGTTTTTTTCCCGCAATAGGGTTTTTTTCCCGCACAAACTTTGAACTGTGACAGGTAAACCACAACGTTTATCACTGTTTTTGAGCTTCAGAAGTATAGAGGAAAGGTAACTCTCTTGAAAAGTGCAAAAACGTTGGCCAAAAGTGGTTTTGTGAAAAATTATGACAATTAGTCAAAAATTTGGAAAATTTTGTCACTTTGGAATTTTTCAACTTGCAAAATTTTGAAAATTTATAAAAAATGCTACAGGCCTCAAAACTGCACAGAAATTGGTGTGGTAAGTAAGTTTGGGATGCGCTTTCCACCTACATACTCAAAAAGGTCCTATGTCGTAAGGTTCGGCCAGGAAGCACTAGGGTTTTTTTTCCCCGCAAAACGCGTAACGGTTTAACTCCGCTATGCCGGTCCCAAGCCCGGGTGCCCTGTCAGCACCAGCCAACAGGGAAAGGAGGAGGGTTGGGTAGTGGCGCAACCTTTAAAAACGAAGTCGCTGAACAATCCTACCATGATCAGACACAACCACAGAGCTCACACCAGGACTACCGCGTCCGGGGGAACCGACGAAGCTTTAATATCACCCAAACAAGTGTGCAATTTTGGTTTCTGGAATGTTCGAACGTTGAGTGCTACGGGTAGACCAGAAATTTTGGTAGACGAACTACTGCGCTTTAATATTGGAATTGCTGTTATTTCTGAAGCACGCTGGTGCAACTCTGGTAACGAGAAAATATATTCGTCGAACTGCATTCAGTCGTACCGTTTATATTATTCTGGCGGTTTGTCTCACCGCAATGGTGTCGCATTTGCTGTTGACGCAAAGTTTATGAACAATGTGACCTCGTTTACCCCCATCTCAGACCGTATAGCTATCCTGGAGCTGGCTTCCAAACGGCCTATCTCTATTATTGGCGTATATGCTCCGACTGACTGCTCAGAGGATTCTGACAAAGACAGCTTCTATACAGAATTGGATGATGCTATCAAATGCTTACCACCATCTAATGTGCATATGGTTGTAGGAGACTTCAATGCAACCACGGGCGAAGACAACTCTGCGTGGCGTGGTATATTGGGCAAGTTTGGCTCTGGCATACTCAATGACAACGGAACGCGCATGCTGTCCTTCGCAGCAAGTCATAATCTGATCGCAGCGAATTCTTGGTTTAGCCATCGACGTCATCAACGATATACGTTCTACTCGAACGATGGTCGTACAAGCAAACAACTAGATCATCTACTTGTCAGTAGACGTTTCCGAAGTATGGTGCATGATATTAAGGTCGCTCACAAAGCCGACGCTCTTTCTGACCACAAACTGGTTGTTGCCAAATTGCGCCCCCATTTAAAGGTCATCAGGTCTATAAAACGTCCACCACCAAAAGATTATGATTCCCTGAGCAGCACGAATACGCGGCATGAATTCAATATCGCATTGCAAAATCGATTTGGCGCTTTGAATCATGATACTGAGTCGGTTGAGGAGCAGTGGCAAGGAATTAAGCAGGCCATAACAACCACTGTGGCTGAAATATGCCCCACTAAAGGCCGTAACAATCGACCCTGGATCAGTCCAGCTACCCTCACCCTTGTAGCCGAAAGGAAGAACACTGCCACTCGACCTAGACGAAACTTTTTAGCTCGTGCTATCAAGAGGAGTCTAAAAAATGACAAGGATACATGGTGGTTTAAACAAGCTGGGGCAATGCAGAGAGCATCAGATCGTGGCGATAGCAGAGCACTGTACCAAATCATACGGGAAGTTTCCCGGCGAAAGCTGCCAAACCCATCCACTGATCTGAATGATGCTAACGGCCACCCAATAAAATCTGCGGAAGGACGTCTAACTCGATGGGTGCAGTATTTTCAGTCCCTATTGAATCGTCCTGACCCTGCAGTTCTGGATGCCGCAATTCATGACGACACGTACCCTGTTGAAGCCAACACCATCGAACAGCAAGTACCATCGGCTGAAGAGGTAGTAGCCGCTATTCACTCGCTGAAATCGCGCAAAGCGGTGGGGTCCTGCGATATCCCATCCGAAGTTCTAAGAGCTATGGATGCTAGGAATATAAACTCCGTCACGCGACTAATCTCCCTAATCTGGACCCAATGCAGGGTACCTCAGGACTTCAAAGACGGTATCATTGTGCCGGTACATAAAAAGGGATCGAAGCGAGAATGTTCGAACTACAGAGGTATTACTCTCCTGTCAATTGCCGGCAAGGTGCTGACCTCTATCATTCGCTCGCGCATGCTTCTCCATTACGATTCAGTGCTACGTGACCAACAGGCAGGCTTTCGGCGCAACCGTAGCTGTACAGACCAAATCTTCACACTTCGCCGATGCATTGAACGACGACTACGTCATGGAAAGCCAACAGTCATCTGTTTTATTGATTTTGCAGCGGCTTTTGACAGTATACATCGTGATTCGATGCGGAAGGTGCTACGCAAATGCGGCATTCCGAAACTATTCGTAGACATCCTACGGGACATATATGCGGGTGCTCAATCTGTGGTCAGTTGCCCCAACCTTGGCAGTTCGGCCACGTTTACCATCGGTACGGAAGTACGACAATGATGTATACTCTCTCCTATTCTATTTTATCTTGTGCTGGATTGGGTTTTGACGAGATCAATATCGGTTGCTGATGGGACCAGGGTCAGCTCAAACGACATCATAGCAGATCTCGAATACGCGGATGATATAGTTATCTTGCAGCCAGACATCATGACAACTCAGTCACTGCTTGACCGTATCTCAGAAAATGCCGCCAAACTAGGACTAACCATCAAACCCACGAAAACTAAGATTATGTGCGTGCACACAGTAGCCACACCGGCAGTCTTGGTGAACGGCGTTCAAGTTGAGGTTGTTAAGGCATTTCCATATCTGGGATCAGTAATTAGCTCTGAAAAAGTGACCGACACTTTGGACATCCAGACCAGAATAGCAAAAGCAGCTGCGTGTTTCCAGCAACTAAAGCGATGCCTATTTGATAGACATGACCTGTCACTAAACCTAACACTGAAAGTGTATAGGGCGGCAGTAATGTCCACGCTTCTGTATGCTGCTGAAACCTGGTGTTACACTCAGTCCGACCTGGCAAAATTCGAGGTTTTTCATAATTATGCACTCCGTACTATACTAGGCGTCTCCAGACGAGACCGAATCTCCACTGCCATGATACTTCAGCGCGGAAATTCCGAACCACTCAAAGACCATATACGCATAGATCGCCTACGGTGGCGAGGACATGTTGCGCGCTTGCCTCAAAACAGATTATGCCACTCTATTTGGCGAAATCCCAGGCCTGAAGACTGGCGTTGCGTCCGCAACGCTGGCAAGCAGACGTGGGACAAACTAGTTGAAAAAGATCTTGCGTTTTTGAAACATTCGTATGGAGCAGCGCATTGGGTTAGATCCTCAACGCAAATTGTCATGGACCTCGCACAGGACCGGGCTCAGTGGCGTCGTCTGATCAGGCAGGGGCAGGCCACAGCTGGAGGATCTTGATCCGAGGAGCTATCCGACCTTAAGTTCAAGTTCAAGTTCGTAAGGTTTTTTTTTCCAGCACCACTATACATAGCAGGCGAGGGAAAAACCCGCATTTTCATACTTCGTCATGTAGCTTATAGACAATATATATATATATATACGTTTTCACGGGCAACCAAAAATTCTGTCGTAGGCCTAACCGTGCTCTAAATGCTGGGACCGGTTTCATCCCGCTATCTCTTACCGTTTTTTGGCGGGAAGCCAAAAACTTGCCGGGGAAAAACCCATTTGGGGGACAAAACCCACGTGGCGGAAAAAGCACCTATTCGGAACAGTAGAGGCCCCTCTGATGCCAAAACTATACGCAGATTTGCTCTGGGGCCTCAGGTACACAAGTTAGAAAATTGCCCTTCGCAGCCCATTATAAAATTTTGAATTTTCAGATTTGAAAACAAAACACCAAAACACCTTAATTTGGCCTGAACGTTAAAAACAACTACAAATTGCGATTAGTCTTCAAATTCATACAAAATGTGCACTTTATGGCTAATTTTTACGCCATCGACCCTTCATGGAGGGTACCGTAAGTGGGTGACACTGGTCGTGACGGGTATTGTATTTTAACTTTAATCGGTTATTTGGCGCTTAAACAAGAGACATTAACAGGTTACAATTAAAAACATACAAAAAACTGGCAATAACACCAGAGAATAATACTTTCCGCTGCAAAGCCAAAGTCCAAAGCGACCTTAAAATGACTCAGTCCGGCTACTAGGACCTGTATTTCAAATTTTGATGAGAAAGTGTCAGTATGCGCATTTGTGTTAGATAAGTAATGTCTTTTTGCATTACCATTAGTCTTTTGGAGTAGCTACTACTTTTGGGGGTATATAGTAGTAGTAGTAGTATGCCCCCCTCGTACTAAGTAAGGAGGGGACTTGGGATGCTGCGGTCACTAATAGAGGAAGGCTAGTCCTCCATACCAGTGTTTTTACATTCTAGCTTTTATTTTTTAGTGCTGAGAAATGAAGACTCCAAAATCCAGCCCCCTTGGAGCCAGGTCGGGTCAAAAATGGCGGGGTTCAATTATTGACTCATAAAAAATACCGGCGAGTCTCGAGACCCCTTTTGGACACCGCTTATATTATTATAAAAATGCCCTTTCACCAAGGGCAGCAGTGTCAGTAGAATAGGAAAGTCGGCTGATCATATAGCGGAAAAATGCTAAGAAGCTTGTCAAACAGCCTGGACAAGTTTTGTATACAGAACAGGGAGGCGCAGCTTGCTAAATGAAGCGGACAAGAGTTGCGTCAGAATAGCAGTCGCCCGACACGTTAGTGCTTTCTGCACCCTATTTCGCGCGAATAATTAGGAAAAACATTTTTCACGCTTACTAGCACTCAGGACTTAGGGTCACGTGTATACATTATAAAGTATTAATACTCTAC
>JASANF010003224.1:0-10193 GCA_030248245.1 Trissonchulus sp. WLG1_4 | reverse complement strand
CCTGCGTGACATCGTTTATGAATTTATACGAAATTTGCGATAGCAATTATTTGTAGCAACTCTTGTACGCTTGTACACAAAATTTTGTAAGTCCAACTCAACATTGAGATAAGTTATTAGGCAAACAAATTTTAATCCAATCAGTTTAATCCATTTTGGGAATTGGCCCTTGTTCTATTTTACATAATTTGGTAATAAAAATCTGTTGATTTTATCTGTTGATCAGGCACTCTCCTCTGATTGACGAAAGACTGCACCAAAAATGAGTTAAAATCGAATAAGTGCTAAATTTTTCCGATTATCGCCGGAAATCAAACCAAAACCAGGACCAGTCCCCTCTCCGTCGGGAGTAGGGCAGCCCCCCCCACCGAATGCTCCTGTGCATCTCTGCTTGTGGCCTTAGCTTGAACCAATGACTTAATAATTTCAGTGATCGAAAAGTACACAGAAAATGTGCGCTTCTGCTTGATCTGCAACTACCTGGGCAAAATCATTCCCGCCCTACAATCCCGTTGCACTCGGTTCCGTTTTGGCCCTCTAGCCATGGAACAAATGCGGTCACGATTGGAACACGTGGTCAAGGAGGAAGGGTAAGCCAACCATCCATAGGCATAATAATTGGTTTCTAATTGAGGCAGTGGTGCACACAAACTCGGGTAGTGGGTAGGTGCCATACCTTTATTACTGGATTAAAAGAGTCAACATCAAGCGTCAAGATGCCATTTCTGAATATGAGGGTTCCATGGACTCAACTTTAAGTTGACTGACGTTTACACTCGATCCATACTTGTCCTTATTCTTGTGCCTATCGTTTTGTCTCTTAAAAATTTATGTTTGAAACCTGAATTGACTAAACTATTTCTTCTTGGTAGCTGACCACAAGCTATAGCTTATGCTATAGCTTGTGTTCTTGAGCAGAAGTATGAGTCCAGTTTGCACAGTTAGTTATGAATGGATGCATGAAGTTGGTATCGCAAGGTAAATCCTTTGCATCCGGTGGTAGGTTAAAACTATAGTCATAATTTCTGTCCTGTCTTGTGCCATATTTAACTCCTCTAGTCTAAGCTACCGATTCATACTTACAGTCGTATGTCAGTTCAGCCGACAAAATTACGAAATCACGCCACAATATCACGCCTTGTATATATTATCACGCAACTGCGTATAATATTTATTAGGCTCGATTCATACTCACAGTCGTATGTCCGTTCAGCCAGAAAATTACGAAATAATAACGCCACAATTTGATCAAATTCATTATTAGTGGCGTGATTGTTTTGTAATTTTGCCGGCTGAACGGACATACGGCTGTAAGTATGAATCGACCCTTAATTTAGTGCGCTGGTTTGTTTGCAGCGTTGAAGTGACTCCGGACGGCTACAGTGCCCTGGTCACACTGGCACGGGGGGACATGAGGAAGGCACTCAACGTACTTCAAGTAACCCACTGCTGACAGCCACCTATAAAAAGCGGCGAAGGCATTATGTTTTTTGACTTTTTCTGTTATTGATGCTATTGGCAGTACGGTTTTTTTGTTGACGGCCTGATTAGCATATAACATACGTTTTTCTGTATCAAAACACAACATTGCTTAAATAATTTAATTTAATGCCTGTGGTACTCGTTTACGTTGGCACTAACACCAAAACATGCCCAAATAGCTAATCTTCAAATTTTATAACTTTTTAAAAAAGGTTACAGATAGTTTTGGGTCTAGTTCGTAGAAATATAATAATTTTGTTTCTTTTGTACGCAACGATCTGAAAAGGATTTCTGTAACTACTCGCTGAACTTTTAATGCTTGCAATTATTATTTCTTTTCATACTGAAATTGCGTATTTATTTGACTCATATTCGTAAAGTGCGTTCAGCTTAAACCTCTAAGACGAACACAATATTATTATGATCGCATAAAATGCACATAGAATATTTATATTTTTTATTTCGACGTTCTTTTTCATTCGAAATGAACGTTTCAGACCGGCTCTGTTGTCTTAGGGTCCAGCATTAATTCTGGTCAGACTTCAATTAGTTGTGCTGTGCTGTGTTGTTGTAGAGCACAGCCCTTGGGCACGGTGCTGTCAACGAGAGCACAGTCTACGCGTGCGTCGGCCACCCCCTCCCGCAGCACATTCATGACATGGTCGACTGGTTGCTGAACTATGACTTCCAGGACTGCTACCAACTGATCGCGGACATGCGCCTGCAGCGAGGCTATGCTGTGCCAGACATCATCACTCAGATACATCTTTATATACATAAAAGTAGGCATCGGGGAGTTGGGAGGCAGTTTTGTGTACTCTTGATACAACCATATATATTATAGTGGGACCTAAATGAAGGACCCTTTCTCAGTGATTGACCAAAAATACCTGAAAATGTGCAACATTTTTGAAAATTGTGGATATTTTCTAGTTTTGATTTGCTCAGTTTCCAGGGACCGTCACCTTTGAGCCATCTATTCTGGAAGGCCGGTGCCTCCGCCCCCTATCCCCCCGCATACAGTATAGTATGCTTGCTACACTCACTATGTACTGTTGCTGTCATACATGTGACGAGGTCAGAATTTTGGGGTGGCCTCTCCTTCCAAATTTTGGGGACCCTCCCCCCCTGATCGACCAAAAATATCCTAAATTTAGCGAAATTTTGTAACATTTACCCAAAAAAGTCTCATTTTTCATTTTTACTAACCGGCATCCCACATTTTTGGGACCCCCCGGCATCTCAATTTGAGGAGAGTCCCCCCTATTACCTCCTTATACATGTATGATTCTAATATTAAGATGTAAGTTTGTTTTATGTCTCTGATATTTCAGTCTCCATTCCGGCGCACGTTCGGATTCATCTCCTGCAACAGCTAGCCGACATTGAGTGAGTTAACGATCTACAGTGTCTGGCGAGTATATATACCGTTTCCAATTTTTTTGACATAATATCCTCAAAAAGTGCGCCGGTGCTTTAGTTTGATGTTGAATCCGCTAAAGCTTTGCTGGCTAGCATACCTAGTGTGGCCTCGTAGCCGAGTGGTTAGTGCATTGGACTACTAATCCGAGGGTGGGCAGTTCGAATCCCATCCACCAGGACTACAACCTCTCCTTGGGCAAGAGACTAAGGTCACGTGTGATCCTGCCAACCCAGCGCCAGTGAGTCCATCCTCACGGGGTCAAATATTGGGTTCCACTGCTATCCGCTAAGGGTCTGCGTAGAGCATTTGCCGTGAGGAGCTGCCCCCCACCTTCCGCTAGTCGGTTGTGAGGTGACACGGGCATGTTTCAATAAACTCATGGGCCCACCATTGTGAGATTTGTTAGTGCTGAATCAGGTGATTCGTAATGAATACACCTATAATTTTTTCATTACAATGAATACACGTATAATTTTTTCATTACGAATCACCTGATTTTTCAGCCAAATTTGTCAAAATATTGTGCGCCTGTGAGTTTATTGAAACAGGCTCCAGGGGTTACCTTTTTCAGGTGTCATTTATCTTTTTTTGCAGACACCGTCTGTCTGTGGGCACGAGTGAGAAAATGCAGCTGTCTTCCTTGGTCTCCGCCTTCCACCAAAGCAGGGTGATGATTGCCAAGGCTGCTGAGACCTCGTGACAACTGCCACACATTGCCCCTCAATGGCAATTGTGAATTGAAGTCTGATAAAAAATAGTTGCACCACTTGAGAAATCGAAACATGTGAATTCGTTACGAAAAGAATAGATTAATTTTTGGACTATCACGAGTACAGAAAGTAGTCGCAGAAGCGATCATGCCACTAAAATAAGTAAGTGTCGCATTTATTTTTTGTCAGACTGTAGTAAAAGTTGTCTGTGAAACTGATCTTTATAGCTCTCAAATATTGCGCATTTTTGTATTGTGACTTTGTGGTTTATTTTGTGATGGTATTTCATTGACATACAAACTGACGACGCAAGTGCGTCTACCTAGGCGATTGCGTCGCATGCAGTTGCGTCAGTTAGCTAATAGAAATGCGTTGAGTGGAATTTATTGCTAATATTTGGACGTAGCTAACTACAATACGATTGGTTGCACTAAACCTAGGCTATTATACGGCTAGTGGCTAATATGATCTGCCGCAACGCGTTTCAGTAGGGTCGATTCATACTTACAGCCGCATGTCCGTTCAGCCGACAAAATGACGAAATAATGACGTCACAGGCGCTGGCTGATCCACTGCACTAGGCTGCTGGTGACGTCATTCTGTAGGCTGAACGGACATACGGCTGTTAAGTATGAATCGAGCCTTAGACGCATTCGAGTCGTGATAGGATGGATATTAGTTAAGACCGCACATTGATGTCGGATAACAGAAGGGAATGGTACGCAATTACGTCCGTTGATGCATTAGCGTATATTCGACGATTTGCGTTGTCTTACACTTGGTTCATTATGTATGCTAATATGCTAGTTTTTATGTTAGATTACGTTACGGTTATTTGCTTTTGTTGTAAATAAGTACATGAACGTTTGCCTCTGATAATCATATTATATGAAAACTCAGAACAGATAGCGCAAGTTTTTGACCCAATAATTAAAATTTCATAAATAAAATAAGGAAGTAAAGGTATACAAAAGGTGATTACGAAGTTGGCATATTCGAGAATGTTTTTATTTTGAAAGTTAATCTAGTTGTTATTGTACCACATTAGGTAACTGCTGAAATTGTGTTTTCGGTATTGGATTATTGTTTTGAATAATTGTGTAATAATAAAATACTGGTTTGACGCGTTTGGTGCTAAGAATCGCTATATAGGATTCATTAAAGGAATACGGACATACGGAATAGCGACCAAAGGACTTTTTGTCCGTATTTTCCACTCATACCGGACAGATATGTGGATATAAGACAAAAGTGTGGTTAATGCTTTTGCGTGAATATGTCCGTTTTCCCATTTATATTCGACAGAGATATTTTTTAACTTAATTTTAAGTTTGCCAGACATGAGGACAAACAGATTTGTTGCAGTAGTTTATTTCGGATACACAGACATACGGCTGCAGGCTTAGCCGATGATGCTGCTGCTGTCAGTAAGATACTTTGACAGCAATGTCCGTATGTCCCACTGGACATACGGCTGTAAGTATGAATCGACCCTAAACTAAAACAGTGAATCGAAGAACTGGACAAAACTAGCCTTTTATATGTGAGTATATACTGCCAAGTGCCAACTGAGATTTACTCCGGTATATTCTTCCTTTTCCGCAGGTAAATTTATTCCGTGTTTTTTTAAACTAAAACAGTGAATCGAAGAACCGTTTACCCTCTGACACCGTGCTTGGGAACGACATAGGTGCATCCATATATGTAGACGGCGGCTCAGTCTGGGGGGCGCTTGTCCCAGATATTTCGAAATGTTGGGGAGGGCTTGTCTTGACGTTTCGGGGGCTTGAACTGACAAAAACGCAAAAATTGTCAATTTTTGGCTTAATGATGGGAAACTTTTGGCAAAATTTCGTTATTCTTTTTTAGCGATTTTTTAGATTTTTGATAATTTTTGAAGCATTTTACAGCAATTTCGGGTAATTTTTTAGTTTTTGGGCACGTTTTTCATCATCTAGTAGGGGCGCGGGGGGCTCTATGTCTCTATGGGATAAATCTGGGTGGGGGATTTGCCCCTCCCCCACAGATCCCCCCATGTACATTCGTGTAGTGTTTGTGACCGGCCGGAATTTTCGGCCTGATGGTCGCCGGCCGGTCAAAATCAGCCGGCCGGCCGGCCGGCTGGTTAAAAACACCGGCCGGCCAGCCAGATTCAGCCGAGTAACCGACTGACAAAATTAAGCCGGCAAAACAATCCGGCAGGCTAACCCCGGATTGCACCAACAAAGAATAGCTGAAGAATAGGAATAGCTCGAGAATAGCTCAGGAATAAAATAAATTTTCATTGCACCAATATGTAAGCTCGAGAATAGTTATTCTCGAAGTTGGAGAATAGCTCAAGAATAGTTATAGAATAGCTCAGGAATAGCTGAAGAATAACGAACATTATTGCACTAACGAAAGTTAGAGAATAGCTTATTCTCCAGCTATTCTCATGTATGTGTAAGTTATTCCTGATCTAGACCAGGCATAGCTGAAGTATAACCTAATAACTTTTAGAAAAACTTACCAATTTCCATATTTTTAACATATTCATGTTTATTTAGCTTATATATTCTTTATTTAGAGTAAAAATAACAAAACAAAAAAGATTAAAAATGCTCGCATTCAGGTTTCGTTCGCCATCAGGTTACTGACTGGGCCCAAATCGACGCAGATTCGGTGAGCGGACGAGAAACAAATCTGCTCACACAACGAATCTGTAGGCGGGGCTTATGTTGGCATATTCTCGAGCTCAATTGGCTGTTTGCTAGGCTGTGATTGGATAACAATGATGCAGCCATATTTTTATTGGACAGCTGAAGAATAAGTTATTCTCCAGCTATTCTCGAGAATAGTTATTCTCGAGCTATTCTCTAATGGTGCAGGGGAAAAGTTGGAGAATAAAACCTCGAGAATAACTATTCTGGAATAGCTCGAGAATAAGAATAGCTCGAGAATAAGTTGGTGCAATCGAAGAGACAAAGAGACACTCTGGACTGGTTTTATCCAAAAATTCGGCCGCTTCGACCGGCCGGCCGGTTTTCACGGGCCGGCCGGCCGGCCGGCCGGCGGGTTTCGCGGCCGGTCACAAACACTACTTTCGTGGGTACATAATGTAATATCGGTTTCAGTGCTGTATATTCACTGTATTGGAACTGCCGCATCGTAGGGTTTTTGATTTTTCTAGAACGATTGGGAATCGAATTTGTGCGTCACTGATTTTTGAAGATCGGCGCAGCAAACCGGATGCAACTCGTTCGAACCACCGTTGCCACTCCAAACCCACTTGCTATTTAAAGTTTCCGAATTTCCGAATTTTCATTTCTAGAAAACAACTCCAGCCTAACCTTGCGCGGCTGCTCCGTCCTATTATGCCCTATTTTCTTTTAATTTTCAATCAACAGTTCGCAATTTTCAATTTTTTGCAATAAAAACTTTTTGAACTTTAAACAGTTGACAGTTTGTGTAATATTGACTGAAGTTTCAGACTTGGCGAGCAATTTCTTGTCACAATGAAAATATTTTGTTTCTTTTCCATTTTTCCTATTTTCTGCATTTCTTTCTTTCCAAAACTAATCCCTCAATGGCCATCACAGAGAGGTTTTTCTTCTATATATATTTTGAACTTTACTTTTGCATGAACTTTTTTCAAGGATTCACAGTACTCTGTTGGTTTGATTTCTTGCCTCAATTAGTTTAATCATTTAGAAAAAAAATAGTTTCACTTTGGAACAATTTTTTTTTATTCGAATTTCAACTTGCCTTCGCGGTTCAAAATTCGCACCACATTTACACGCCAGTCACCACGCACCACATATCCGTAATTCAGGTTTTATCCGTAATCGAGCACAAAAAACCGTTGCATTTTTTATACCTCTCCGCTTTTTTGAACGGATTACTTGAAGATATGTAGATACGTCCTACTTACCTAGTAGTACCAAGAGTACATAATAGGAAGAGTATGACACTCTCCCTGTATGCCTGGCAGCGCCTATGCGGAGAGCGAAGTAGGCCTTTTATGTCCGGCTTTGAGGGGGGTACTCCCCTCACTCAGCTGAAGACCCGGGTACTCAACTGAGGGGGCGCACCCCCCCCCCTCAGTTCAGCAGTACCCCGTCTTCAGTTGAGGGGGGTATTATATATGTACTCTTGGAAAGCGAAAACGAAAACGAAATTTTTATCAACCGAAATTAAAGCGTAGCTGTACCTAGTACGAGTACCTACATTGCTTTTCTTTCTAGTCTACATAACTCTCAGACTGATCTTTGTCCTAAATGTTAATCTAATTTTTACAACAGTTGATCAAAGTTGAGTCTTAAGGACAAAAAACAAGCACCCGTAGTAAACTTTTTATGGCCATAGTCCTAAAAATCCGGCAGTCATTTTTCCGAACATTGCCGGATATGATATATTGACCCTGCGAAAATGAACAACCTCCAGGCTCCAAGAGCTGCTTCGTTCCCACAAGGCCGTTTTAACATATATGGCACTGTTCGGAAGTAATGGCGCCAGATCTTAGAAAAGTGCCGGTGTCACGGGCAAAAGTCTCCCCCTGTCCCCCCGGACATTTTTGCCTCTGCAAAACTGTCCGGGGACCGGGGGACGCGTATACCTAGTCAAAACTCAAAACTATCCGGGGGACACTTTTGACGGGGTCACTTTCGCCCGTTACACCGGATTTCGGTTTTTTCTTATGAACTAGTCTTACTTTCTTTTATTCCAAGAAGGATATCCGCTAAGGCAAAAAAGTTAAATTGTAAACTTTTAAACACTGACAGAAACGGAGATCAAACTTTAACTTTGAAAAAGTTGATCAAACTTTAACTTTAACTTCAACTCTAACTAAAATTAGACATTTGCTTCTTTTTAACTTTAACTGAAATAAAAATGGGTTAACTTTTTTACGCTAGTATCCACATGCAGGTAAAAACACTAAAGTTACGGCTTAATTTAGTTCTATTATTGTGTCAAAATAAAGTGGTACGGTAAAAAATAAAAAAAAACGACAGCAATTATTTTGTAATGGTTTCGACAATCAACGGATTTGTTTTTAATGTAAAGTTATGAATCAATTTTACTAGGAACGAGTTTGCTTAAAAACTGGGTAGGTAAACAATAAATCAGTATACATATATAAATTAAGTAAACCCAACAATTTGCGCTATTGTCTGAATTGCGTGACTAAAAAATCGCAATCGCAAATGACTTGGGGCTATTTCGAATTTGCGCAATTATTGCAGCGCTATAGCAGTACTGGATGACTTGATGAAAAGTGTTATTGTTATTACTGCAGGAATTAACATTAATTCCAAAACCATGCATTTGACACAATTATTTCTGTGTTCGTTCTACTATCTCACCTTTGCTGCCGCCTCAGACGCGGACGCTGGCTTCTGGACTCACGAAGAGTTTTTGTCGCCGGAGCGATTTTGGCTCCGCTGGAATATAAGCGGGTTTGGAGCCAACGATGTGGCCACTTTTGAGATCGCAGCCAAAACCCGGGGTTGGATCGGTCTGGGATTCTCGACGTCTGGGCGAATGGTCGATTCGGATATTGTTATTGCTGGAGTAAAGGATACGGACGGACAACCCTATTTGACTGTGAGTCTGGGGCTTGAAAAACAAGCTTTTGAATCAAGATGCATAATGCGTAACGCATGATTTACTCAGTATATATTCATTCATGCAAAATTTTTGCAGCATTTTGCTACGAAGTATTTTTTTAGAATTGTTTAAGGAGTAGGGACCTATTGGAACTGTGACGCCAAACCAGTGACGCTTGCCTGAACGGACAGTAAAATATTAAAGTATTAATTAGTAAGTATATTAATGTATTAATTGAACAGAAATTCAGTTTGTTCGGACTTCCGGACGTCATCCGATTGCCCGTATGTTCCAAAGTCCGTACAGAAGTATGAATGGACCCTACTGCTTACTATAACGCAGGGTAGCAGAATAGGTTGTTACTTTTGATCGGTACTGTATTTCTGTACACTACGACATCTTATCCTTATCCATGGGTAAGCGTACTCGTTAGGCCCTAAACTGGAAAGCATATACCACTGATACTGCCTCTAATAGTGCATGAGTTCAGCGGCAACTTCTTCGCTGCTTTTCAGAGATGATCCGACAAGTTTTTAAGTGTTACCTATCATTCCATCTTTATGTACTCTTGATGAATCTAATTTTTAGGACCGTTACGGCAGGAGCAATACCGTGCCCTTGATAGATGAGCACGAGGATTATCACTTGATCAGTGCCACGCAAAATGAGACGCACACTGTGCTCTTGATACAACGCAAGATGGACACAGCAGACGCCAATGATCAGTCATTATTGGTAATTGATCATATCAATAGTACATAATAGGACATATTATGTTCTCTATCATCATCTGCACAAATCGTAATTTTAAGATAGCGTGTACTTTTATTTTATGTTATTTTATTTTACGTGTATTTTTATGGGGAACAAAGACTTTGAGTACATATTTCGGATATTTGGTGACATACCTTTCAGATTATCCGTTCTTTGATAATGTACCGAACCAAAGTTTGCTCAGAAGAAAAGCGGTAAAAAACTTAGTCCTCAAGTTA
>JASANF010003223.1:0-29644 GCA_030248245.1 Trissonchulus sp. WLG1_4 | reverse complement strand
ACGTTTTGAGAAAAAGATACATATACTAGCTAGTAGAAAAAGATACATATACTACTAGCTAGAAAAAAGACATGGCGTTAAGCCGGGTCACAGGGTCAGATGAAAATGATCCGGTTTTATCTCTGGTATTTTTTATTTCATGAAGCCTAGAGTCACTTGATAAGCACAGAAACCGGGTTTAAGGTAGGCATAAAAATTTTTGTAATAACTTTACTTCGCCAGTTAATAGCTTGAATCAGGGTCAGTTAAATTTACAGCTGTTTTGTGCTCAACTCTGGTCAAAACAATAAAGGTCGATTTATATTTATACAGTCGCATGTCCGTTCAGCCGGTAAATAAGAAAATGCACCATTGGTGACGCACTGACTTCATTATTTTATAATTTAGCGGCTGAACGGACAAGTTTGAATCGACCTAAATGCGTATTCACAAAGCTTCGTTTTACACACTATTGTAATAACTAATATAGTAAAGCTTAAAAAACAACAATATTCAACAATATTGTAAAACTTGTTGAAAAGAAACTCAATTGTGGAAAATACTCAAGCAGTAAGCAATCTAAAAAAACTGCCTTTTTAAAACCCATATGTGCAAAACAGTGTTAAAAAAAGTTGCAAATTGTCTCAACCAGACAACAATTCACAATATAAGCTATGTGGCGAAGTATGTTAAATGTCCCTTTTCTGTTCAAGTTTACGATATATAGACTTGAGATTTATTGACACTAAAATCAAAAATCTTAAAATATGACTGCCGCCCAATGTTTGAGACAAATTTTAACGCCAAATGTTTTCACCACTAAAAATTAAAAAAATAACTAGAAAATTAATGAACAAAAGTTTGACGAATGTTTCGCGGGAATTAAAATGAATTAAAAAAATAAAGTTGATGAATTCAAAAAGCAAAAAATGCAAAATATAACTTATGCTGTTAGGCGGTTTTTAACCGTTTTGTGAATTTAAAATTTCTAAATCGGTTGCTCTCGACATACTTTTTTGTAAATCGATAAAACCAAATATAAAAATTGATTGTATATTTTTAGAATCTGTGAACTTACAGCAAAGTTAAATAATTGTTTATCAGCCTATATTTTAGCCTAAACAACTCAAATGAGAATTTAGCCAGTTCAAAACGGCCATTTATGACATAGAATTTTTATAAATAATTTTTTACTTCAACATTTCATTTGAAACAATACAAAAACATTAAAATCATAAGTAGCCTAATACAGTATGAGCCTAGAATACAGCTTTGATATTGACTATTATGTATATTATTATTATCACGTTTAATCTTAATATAATACATATTAAATACACTACATTAAATAGTCCAATCAGAATTTAACATTAAAAACATGAATATTTACAAAGCGGTAAAAATATCTGCAGGCAGAATTTACCTGCAAAAACATATCTGGAAAATTCTGTTAGAAAAACTCACATAACAGTTTTTCTATTAAAGCAAGCTGCTGCAAAAATAGCTGGCCTTCATTTTTTTATGCCAAACTATATTGGCAAATAAGCATACTGTGATAAATGATAATGGTACTGAAAAAATATGATTCTCACAAAGACCTAAAACTGTTGTTGCTAAAAAACCCTAAATTTTTAACTGGAATAACTCAATAAATTGTCAAAAGAAGTTATAAGCGTAACAGAGAGAACATAATGTGTAACTACTACGCATGGGCACGGTTAATAACATCATTAACCGGTTAACCGATAACCATTCAAATTTAATTACCGTTAACTTAATAGTTATTGCCTATTGGTTATATGCGATGGCCATTTGTACACAGAAAATTTAGTACGACTAATTTGATGACCATAATACATGACTGAAACGTGGTATTTCTGTGTGGTGAAACACCACATGGTCAAATTTAATCGTTTACCCCTTTTAGAACGGTTAACCGGCTAACCGATTAACCGATTTTTTTCGGTTAACCTGTCGGTTAATTGGGTTAACCGGTTAACCGAAAATTTTCGGTTAACCGGTTAACCGTCGGTTAACGGACAACCGTGCCCATGCCTAGTTCTAGTAATTACATACATCATCACATTCTATTTTCAGGTATGTGAAAGCATTCGTAGGTTTTTTCGCAGTTACGACCAATAAAAATAGCCAAGTTGTTATTGTTGTTGTGGTAAACTAATAAAAAAATTTGTGGCAACATAGACGTTTCTAAAAAAGTATTTCGCAGGCTGAATAAAAAGATATAAAAATTTGTAAAAAAATTTTTCGTCGTGCTTAGTAGTCGATTTTTGTATTAATTACCTTACTATACTATATAGCCGACAGCGTGGCCAAAAAATTTTCTATTTGAAGTCAGTTAGTAAAGGAAACCGTTTAACCGCTACACCGGTTTGAAAAAAATAAAAAATTTCCATAGTGACATTTTCGGGCTCGTACATCTACTACGATGAATCTAAGATGCTACTATAGTGTCATTTAATTCGCAAATATTCATACCGTCATAACTTGCCTCAACTTTAACGTAAAAACATGAAATTGACGCCTTTCAACTGAGAACAGCAGGCACTTTTGAATGATAGGCTACCTTACTTGACGTATACCATTCATGTTTAAACGTTTAAATTTCCAATTCTAAATTATGACGCAAGCTTAACGTCAAGTTAAAAGCCATGTTACCCATCATTTAAAAGCTCTAACAATTTCCTCTCAAATGACGTGAAAATTATTATTCTCCCACTACCGTATCAAAAGTTATGGCCCCTGAAAAATTTCATAGAAGGGGCTGATTGTACTGCAGATCACACCATGGGTGATCAAATCCCAAAACAATTGAATGTAGGCAAAAATTTAAAATTGTTTTTGCTTATTTTTTTATTAATGTATACTCTTGATGTAAATAGACTTAACTTAGATATATACGACATGGTCGTTAATATACTTATACTATCCTATTCATAATGATAATCAAAATGTCAACTCTATATTGAAGGATCAGCTAGAACCATGTGCGGTAGTATGACGTTTAGCTTTCTTATTTCGTGTAGTCGTTGTGGTTTCCAAGTTATACGAAACGTAAAATGGGGTTATTTGTTTGCTGATACAAGCAACGTTGAAACGTTGCTACTGAAAACGCGGCGCATATTATGTTTCATCAAAAGGTCCAGAAGAAGCGTTAATACTTGCTATTACTTTGCTATGCTGTGATTTTGACTGTAAAAGGGCGTAAATTGAAGTTATTTTTCCTCCGCGAATCCTCCGCGACACACCACTTTTGTAGTCAGTCATTTTTTTAAAATTCACCAGAAAAACGTACATAACTTTTGCTATGAATAAAGCACAAACATAAAAATAATGTCACCGCAAAGACATTTTTAGCGCTTTGTAATGACTTGTCACATGATTGCGCCACTTTTTGAAATTAAGACCAAATTTCAAATTCTAAATTTTGACGTACGTTAAACGTTACGTCACAGGGTCATGTTACCCATCATTTGAAAGCTCTCAGAATTTGCTCATAAATGACGCTAATATTATTATTGTACTAGTCCCGTGTCAAAAGTTATGACCCCCGAAAACTTTTACTAAAAGGGGCTGACTATATAGATCACACCATGTGTGATCAAATCTCACTTTGGTTGCCATAATGCTAAAATTTGAAAAATTTAAAATGTTGACATGTTATTAAAAACACGATGGTACTTATGCATTTGGTCTAACTAGTCTAAACTAGACGAATTATAATTTAAATTTTTAATTCAAATCAATTTAACCAAGACTATACAGAAAATATAAGAATTCAAAGGTTAATAAACACAATTATTCAGTTGCAAAGACAGAGCCGGGTTTTGCTTGAGCATAAGTCAAATTTTTACGTCCAATGCTATCAAAAATATCTTACCATATATACTTAACCTGAGGTTTCCCTTGACAATTTCATGGACAACACAGTTTAAACATTTACAGTAGTACAATGGAACAAATAAGTTGCTTAACAGACGTAATGATATACCCGTTCCCCACTGAAACCAAGCGCCCGTTTTACACCAGTTCTACACGTAACTCGAGCTTAGATAGATTTCCTATGTTTCGCTATACTTTACGGTACTATTCTGGGTATTTATTTATTCGAAACAGGGTTTTGATTAAATTGAAAGTTATACGATAACACAGTAGTGATGATAAAAGTAGAAATTGTAAGTAGAGAAACTGAGAAAATTCTCGCTCGAATAAGCATGAACTGATGATTAAAGTTTGTTGTTTATTACGGCAAACTAATACAGTATTATTAACTAAAAAAATTTCAAGTCCAATCAGCTTTCTCCGGTTGGATAAAGTTTCTAGCTGTCACAAATGACCTAGCACGATTATGGGAAGTTAATGTAGCCAAAGTGACGCAGCTAAATTAAATAAATAAGTAGGAGGAAACCAAAACATAGGACGCAATTAATTGGAAACTAGCGTAATGAGTAGCTGGCAGGGGTCTGGGGTGGAATGTGGTAGAGCGGGATATAGCCACGGTCGGAATGAGACAAGACGCGTTTGAAAGAGCAAAGAAATTGATTGCAGCTAGAGATTGTATGATAGATAGCCTGTTTGGGAGAAAAGTGACTTGGCAGCAGCCGCGGGAAAAGACTAGCCGCCCTAGGTATGCTTCGAACCAATTCAAACCTAAAATTAGACTAGTTGTTGAAGTAAATGAGAGGACCCAATTTTGGGGCCAATCGGCCGTTTGGATGAGTTTGCCAGGGCTTTGAAATGGAGCAAAGAAGTTGGATTTGTGAATAAGTCACAGCGAAATCTTTGAAGTGCTACCCGCAGACCCGCAATTCGCTCAAGGCTCATGACGCCAAAGTGGTACTTGTGCGAAATTGGATATGGCTTTTTTGCGTCGCATATTATGTGACTTTAAACCTGAATAGCTGGAATATTAAATAACTAAAGCTGTAATTTATTTTGGGGTTTGTAATAATAATACAATTGGGACAGTCAAAGAACTAAGTCAATTTATCTAAGCTACACTGACGCGTGGCCAAAGTTTATGGCGCAGTACCATTTATTTAACTTTGGAAATAATTTAGAAAATTAGATTTCAAGCAAGCCACCAAAGTTAGACTATTCCACAATAATGAATTATTAATTAAGAAAAGAAACCGCAAATGGTATTGAAAGTCGCAAAAGTTGCAATGTTGTTTGAGTTGAGTGTATTATTTAATTAGAATTATAGATACATCGTTTTTGGGCTTCATTTGGCTGCTAAACCGCCAATATCTGCTAAACCAAAGACTCCCAGTACTACATAGACTCTGGAAAAAAAGAGTTTCACCACTTGAGAAAATGAAACATGTGATTTCGTTACAAAAAGAATAGATTTTGACTATTAAGATTTGTAGCAAGTAAAGAAGTCATGCACTGAAATAAGTAAATGGCGCACTTTTTGTGTCAGACTTTAATTTCGCACTTTTTTCATTAAATATTTTTAGTTACTTTTGGTTTCTTTTTCGTAAAGTGGTTGGTTATTTTGACTCAGAAAGATCTGAAAATTGCAGGCAAGAATTTGGATGATTTTCAGTCCGATAACAGCACAATAAACGTCTCTTTTTATCACGTTGAAGCCTCAGCCGCCGTGTATATACTACCTATGCTACAGCAGTTTAATTAACATAATCTGCTGTCCACTGTGTAAACTTTCACTGTAAATTTTTTCTTAAATAAATGCAATATACTTATCTCCTGATGCTTATATACTTTTTAATTTTACTTAAAGTAAAACGCCATCTTATGTTCAAATGTAAAAATTCCATAAAATGTGCCATTACTAAAATTGTGAGCAATTAAATGCTGCACTTATGAATTATTTATAAAAGAATTGAACAGCCAGCGTTAAAATGATGTATTACACCTTAAAGAGAGTAAATTATCGTGAAAAGTTAAGGCGGAACTTTTCGATAATTTGCTTTATTAAATCAAAGTTGAGTCTTGGCACTGAGTTGAAGTCATCACTCGAAAACCTAAAAAGTAATTAGCGACAACTTTATTGGCAGGCTCTGTCACAGTGAAAAAAAGCAACCGAATGTAAAGTGAATGACATGTGTTTCTGCGGTGTACTGGTAAAATGTTATACTGCTACACTGGTAAAATGGTAAAAATGTACTGCTGGTAAACTGGTATGCAGGTATACTGGTAAACTGGTAAAAATATACTGCTATGCTGCTAAGTGGTAAACTGCTATACTTTATGAATTTAAGGTTAAGAGAAAAGACACATAAAAAATCATAATGCTGATTCAGCTGTAAACACTAGAATATGCAACTACCAAAAACATTCTGTTTTATAATTTCACCTATGTATTTTAATTGCTTGCTTGAAGCTAAAGTCTTACCAAAATATGTTGAACACTGAGAGGGAACCGGTGGCATGATTTTAGCAGCTACTCGGTGTACTCTTGACTGGCCTAAACAGACTAAACATGTAAGTATAACATTAGCATTAGCACAAATAGTTGAGTCTGTTTCCGAATTTATTTTGCAATGGCATTCAATTTTTAAACCATTTAGTCCTATTGAAATTAACCCTCTAATCCAGTAACACAATGGCGCCTTAGTGCATATTTCAATAAAACTCAAATTAGAAGTAACAGTGCGGTCATGACTTATCAGTTTAAGAGAAAGCAACGAAGATAAAACATATTATAAATGATAATAATAGACAGATACACGCAATGACGTCATAACATTATTGACAGGTCGCACTTCATCATTAAAACGTCGGGTCTATAAGGGTAGCATTGTGACATAACAAGTAAGGCTTCAAAAACCAAGATTAAGACATAACTTTCAAAAGACATGACATCTACAGTCAAAAGAAACTAACTGACATTGTGATAATAATGATATTAATTGAAGGTAATAAATTGACATTTTTGCAACCAAGCTTCCTGATGAGATAACTAAGTCATAATTGAAGCTTAGTTTACACGACTGATTCTGACCGTTGTTATTGTCTTTTCAGGTGGAAAAATACGAGAAACCCACAGAATCATTTGTTTATTCATGGATGTGAATCACAAAAGGGTTTTAATTTAATCATAAAGTTATGTGATCGTATGAACCTACACATAGGATTTGTCATTGAAATGTATTGGTTTTAAAAACGTGTTAGACTGAGTCTAATGTCAAAAAATTTTATGAATTACCTTAAAGGTACTTACATATAGACAACCAAGTATAAAGCTCAACATGTCACAATGATAATTAATACAATCACAATCTAGTCTAGTCTAGTTCTATTTCTTTGGAAGAATATTACTTTCACAACTATATCGGCAACCACAACAAACGAAATTTACTGAACTTGAAAAATTAAAAATTGAAACAGTGGACATCATCATTAAAAAAGTAACACAATAGTAAGCGTTTAAATGATCCACATTTCAGTTCCACCTAGTACTCTGATAACGGTCTATAACTTCAGGAACAGAGCAACAATTTAAATGAATTGCTCACATTAAAAGTCAATGCAAAGTTGGCAAAGCTTCTACCACAAAAGTGTCACACAATCCTATACCAGCATAAAAGTGTGGACTGAAGTTATCTAAATATGAGGCTTTGAGTGTAAATAGTGACAGTATGAAAATAATTGAGGCAAACCTTTTGAGACAGCTCTCAGCTCAAAGTAGGAGACAAATACATTATAAAGGGAAATGTCTGCATTCGAATATGCTTCTCAAAAGTGGTCGGGATTTGTATGGTTTTAAGCCGCAGTTTTTCAAAGCTAAGTGCTCGTTTACCTTCTAATAAAGGCAATATATTGTGGTCGTGATTTCTGAGCATCCATTCGGTAACTTTACCTCTGCCTGGAGTCTAGAAACTTCCAAGCTAGACGGCTCTAAAGAAGCATCTTGTTTTACTTATCGTTTTCTGTGATACTTTATGCGTTAAAGCAGTTTTGTCAGTTCATTAAGGTGGTCGTGTTAGTGTCGCAAAACTAGTCAAATTCTTGTCAGTATCATTGTTCAATTCAACTAAAAAACGACATTTCTAAAAAAATTGAAATTTATAGACTCCAGATATTACAATTACAGCAGCAAACTATGTGCTGAAACCCTACTACACTTATAAATATTGAAAAGGAAACAAATGCGAATTACTATATCACAAAATAAACCAGAAAACATGAAATGTATCTACCAGACTGGTGTCTACGGTTAATGGGAGGTATCAACAAAACTAAAAACATTAATGTGACTTGACTTTCTTGACTAAAAACTTTTAAAGCAAGACGTCAAACATCCGCTATGGATTATCACCTTATGGTCTACCGCCACTGTATCCGGTCCGGTTTCAGGTCCGAAATGATGTTGGCGAAGTTATTACTAATAACTAATAAATACTAATAAATAATAGCTTATTAGTCCATGCAGCTGCTCCATAGTTCTTTTTGAATTGTTACAAATCTAACGACCAGGGTATCCAAACTGCATTTGGCTGCGTTGTCTGACACAAGCAATTGTAAGGTTCTCTTTATTTCGCCATATTGCATGACACAGGCAAGACAGCTTCATTTAGTCACATGACTCCGCCAGCGCAGTCTATGGGCCTAATCCTTTGCCGGATTAAACGGACTGGACTTATTTTAGCCAGAGGTTTTGGAATTACATATCGGACTAAACGGACTAAACGAGTTAAAATAAGTCAGCTGCTTAATTTTAGTCTGACCCCATTCCAAAACTACCACTGGACTAAACGGACTTAATATGCACGCTTCACATTAGCGTGCATATTTAAGTCCATTTATTCCGATTAAAAAGCAGCGCACTAAAAGTTAAGTCCGTTTAGTCCGGAGGTTTTGGAATGGCATTTTTAAGCTTAATTTTTAAACCGTTTAGTTCGATTTTAATTAACCTTTTAATCGGTAAAGGAATAGGCCATATGTTTCCGAATCCTATTTTCCGTAGTTGGATTATTGAAGCGGCAGTCACAAATGGCGTTGTTTGGCAGTCGGTGCATGAAGCTGCCGCTTAAGCTCGATTAATACTTGTTTTGTTTTAATTTTGTCCTTTTGTGCTTTTTTTCAAAATTTTTAACTGAAAATGAAACCTGTCCTTTTGACTTTGACTGTCCTTTTCATACGGTATGCGCAGTAGTCTGTAAGACACTATAAACGCATCCCATGAAATTGACTGTTGTTTTCCTGAATTGTCAATCAATGCGTGTTGCGCTTATAAAAAAATCAATAGCAAACGCAATACCTGTTGATACCTATATGACGCGGCAGAAAAAATATGGCATGAAATTACCCTTGCGACAAAATTTTAAATCACGTGATAACGTCACGTGACTGCCAGAACACGGCTCATGAGTGCATTTTTGGCCAGCGACACCTAGATGCAAACAAATCTAAGCTCAGAAGACTAAAAGTAACAAAACCGACTGGAGTCTGGGACTCGTCGGTCTAGTCTGAGAGTTTAATAATTTTCTTTGAATAGACTCTTAATTTTGTTAAAATTTACTTTGGTTTGCGATTAGTTTTTACTGCGCAACAAGCCTAATAATGACAAACGTCCACTTTGACTCTTCTCACTCACTGGATTTGTTTAGCATTGAATTTTTACTTGTTTAAGGGGGTAGTGTCGCGAAAGCAGTTTTGCTCATAGGTTGCAAAAAGAGATCTTTTTGCTTTGAACTTGTACGTTCACTGAGAAACTAGTTCAATGCTATACTGTGTTAAATAAGTACTGCCATACAGTAGACAACCAATATCTACCAATATCTTGAACCAATCACCGATTGTAAGCCAGACATCACACAATAAGGACATGAAAATTCAAAAAATTCAGCCAGATATCAGATTCGCCAGCTTGTGAAGTACACATAACGTGTCGACGCACAGTTTTTTGCCACAAATAAGAGAAAAGAAAAATGAAGGTCCGTTTTTCTTTTGATTTTAAAATAAGCGTCTAAATTTTTCACAATTTATCATTATTGCTGTGAGTACTTCACTGTTTACGCACAGTTTCACAGTTCTAACAGGTATTACTCCGCAACCACTCCGAAATTTGCACTAAATTTTGTGTGCATAAACTACAACATATGTCCTTTTAGTCTATGTAAACAAACTAAACAAATAAGTTGATAATTGTGACGAAAAAATCGAATGTGAATAGGTTTTTAAAACGTCATTTTTCCGACTTTGCGACCTCACTGCAAACAGTATACTCCATCAATTTTAATGAAACTTAGCGAAAATACTTGCCTCAACATATATTTTCAAAATATATAAAGAATCATGTCTTATTTTTTTCTAAAAATGTTTTACAGTTACGCAAAATCGACTGCTTTCGCGACACTACCCCCTTAACTGTAATGTAGCACTCGCAGGTTACATAATAACTTTATTGCATAAATCGAACTGAGCTGTATAATAGTTAGCTGAATAAAAGTTGAGCTGCAGAGCAGGCGTATTTGATAATATGATCCATTGATCCATTTCGTAAGGCGATGAGCCGCCGTCCATTTCCGTTTCTAGGGAACAAGGCCGCGTGTAAACTAAAAAGAAACGGTGGGACATCCCATGTAATAGACTACTCGTACGTAACATAATGATTTTATTGCATAAAGCGAACTGAGTGTACAGAAGTTAGCTGAATTAAAGTTGAGCTGCAGAGCCGGCGTGTTCAATAACAAGCACGTCTTGAGTTGCGAGTAAAGTTTAACCAATTTTCGACAGAGTTCGTTACGACATGCTTAGTAAAATGCCGAGGATATTCTTCGAATATAAAACGCGGCACCGAAAGGTTTTAAACCAACAATCTTAACATGTTAAGCTGCATCTTGCTTTCAGAACCTTGACAGCTTTTCAAGACGAAAATTAAGTTGAAAACTTATTACACACCTTGTAATAAAAACCGTTTATCACGAGTAGTTTCAAAACAATCGAATCAAAAGCACCAAGTTGAAACCGCGTATAAAAAACTGCGTGTTTTGTGCAAATCGTCAGCTGGTACATTAACGTTGCCGTAATCGTTGCCATCGTTGTCATAGCACAACAACATGCATAATTAATTACATAGCCAATAATTGTGCCAAACTACGGATTGCCAACGGCCTGTGGGGCGGTGCCCCTGTGGACCCCTAAGTGTTCTGGTACCGACGCTCTGATAAACGACTTAGGCAGCATTTGTGCGACAGGTTTTGTCATTACGGCCCACTGTGTGCAAAATTTTTCAGCAGTCAGCACTTGACTGACATGCGAGAGTGATGAGCAGTACACGTAAGAAACACAACACTATACGCTGAGATGCAAGATTAACACACACAGTGAACACACACGCACACACAAACAATGTATTTTTGGGACCTGCCAATTTTCACAACGCAAGTAACACAGGGCGAAGCAGATACATGCAAATCGAGCTTTTGTGTATATACGCGGCGGCTGAGGCCGCCGCGTAAAAAGGCCACCAAGTAGTGGCTGATACTGGCTTTTATACAGGCAGCAGTCTCAAAACACAAGTGTTCTCTCGATGTCCAGGTGCCTGTAGTAGTTGGGTTATAGGTACAGTACAAGTCGAAATTAAGTTCCTTTGAAGCCGGCTTCGGCCTCACTTTAGGGCGGCTTCATTTCAAAGTGAGACCGGCTTTGGCCTCATTTTGTTTGGCTTCATTTTAACTTGAGACCGGCTTCGGCCTCATTCAAGGTGGCTTCAGTTTTATTTGAGACCGGTCTCGGCCTCACAGATGGCTTCATTCTGAACGGGTCCCATTTGTTTTTAAAACCAACAACTACGTAATTCAAACCATTAATTGTAGCACATTTTTGTAAGTTTATACTATTTCAAGTGTTTCTAGGCTTATGTATTCCTTTCCTGCACAATAAAAAATCAGCCATACAGCGTGGTTGTTTTGGGGTTTTTAACATCTTCCAGGCAGAAACTTTTTCTGACCTTTCCGTTTTTTACTAAACAACTCAGCGCAACTATTCAGACAAGTCACGCAGGCGACGTTTTTCTAATTTCGTAGCTACCTTTGTGTGCAGTTCGCTTCCTTTAGTTACCCGGTGTATCTAGAATTCTTTCATTATCAAAACGAGCTTGAGTGTCAGCTGGTGTGTGCATTTGTGCCCGCAATAAAGGCAGGGGTCATTTAGAGGTCACTTCTAACACAGAGTAACTAAGTTTGTTGGACATAGTATAGGTGGTCTCAGTTGGCATGCACACGAAAACTTGCACGCAAACACACACACATACACATACGCACACACACACACAAACAGAAGTATATCCAGAAGCGAATTGGCGAAACCTTTCAATCATTGCCATTGACCTGCAGCTGCCCAAATATTACACACACTAATTCCCTAAAACATGCTCTTGACCACAGATTATCTAGAATTTTTCTGTCTCATTTTCCGCTGTATTTTTATCTACTGTAGTTGTCTATGTCCTGGTCTAGGTGCCTACATAATACTATCTTAATTAATGTATGTATGTATATATAGCTTTTCATTTCGTTTTTATTTCATTTCAGCATCATTGAATTCATATTCATATTTTCATATTTATATATCATTATCAAAAAAGAAAACACATACATAAATTCTCGTTCGTAATCGGCTGTAGTTACATTAATAATAACGCAAAAATACATTTTGATTTCAAGATTTTAGCAAACACATAAGACTTAAGAACCAATTACAAAGTAGATTACTGTCTAATATAATTATCATTATTATCATTAGTTTGAGCGCCAACTTTAGCTAACTTTCGCCGCAAAATTTGATTAATATTCCGCACACAAGGCCGCCATGCAGTTTCTGCCTTTTCACCCTCAGTTAGTGGGTAGTACTGAAATGTCTTTTGTTTAACATATGCCATTTTATTGGCATTCAGCTTTTCTTTAGCCCCCGAACCATTGCAGGCTTTTCCTACTAGTTCTTCATTTTCAAAAACCAGTTTCAAAAGTCGGGAAGCAAAATTTGATCGAGTGCTAGACTTTTCAGTAATTTTTTGAAGATCGTGATTAGTCACATTCAAAAAGTTTTCATTATCAGCAACCTGAGCAGGTTCTGCAATTGGCTGGGTCTCGTTAGCATGGTGCTCCTCTGCCAACTCTAGAGAGGTCAGTTCACTCGAAGCAATGCTGGCAACGGTTGAGATATCAGCTGATCGGTAGCTGTGTTCTGTGTATATCATCGTCATTCTGCTGTTCAAATTATGGAGGTTCGTTTCAATTCGATCCTGTCGACGCAGAATTTCCTCCTGCTGGCGGATGATGAAATCGAGTTTAGAGAGAGCATTTGTCCTGTAATATATAATACAGCCATATATGAAGTTGAGTAAAGGTGGTTGAAGAGCGCCCAAAGTCTGGTCCTAGGCGAGGTTTGAGCCTATGGGAGGCGAGGGTTCCGAAGTTTGCAAAATTGATAACCAAAGTTTCTTTGATGAGTGTATTTTATCGCTCGGCACTCAAAAAAAGGTCATTTTTATGAAATTAAAGTGATTTTTACGATTAAGGGTCGATTCATACTTACAGCCGTATGTCCGTTTAGTCGACGAAATAACTGATCCACTGCACTAGACTGTGAGTGACGTAATTATGCCGGTTGAACGGACAGACGGATGAAAGTATCAATCCAGCCCAAAGTTTTGGCTAAAAACTGTCAAAATGGCTACTTTTGGCATAAAAAGGTAAAAATTGCGTTAGTCTTAAGAGAGAAGAGTCAAAATTAAGTAGGCTCAAGACAGGGGGGCTCCCACCAAAAGGGGGGAGGGGTACTCAAAATTTTCGTGCTGTTACATGCATGAATACACTCTATTTAGGCACAGTTCAGTCACTAACGTACTTTATGTAAGATTTTTGTCATCTTAGACACTAGATACTTTTACAAATATCAAAATTCACTCACTTATTTATCTGGGCGAACCTGTTTCAAAATACTTTTAAGCTAACATTTTGTTGCGTGCGCGCGAGAGTTTGAAACCCGATTGTCAAATGTGAAAAAAACTACCAACCGTAAAGTATTTGAGCTATTCAGATCCAGTATAGTTCTTGGGCGCGCGGGCAACTGGAAAAGAAACGGGCTAGCATTCTGATTGGGGCTCAGTTCACGTCGAGCAGGCGTTGCAAGATTCCGCCGTACTCGATTTTGGCCTGGTGTTATTTGGTTTGCATTTGCCAGCGACTCCGCGGACTCAAAAAATGGTGACCCCGCTTCCAGAAGCACAACGACAGCAGGCAGTGCTGATGGCTTCTTCACAGACGTGCTGTGTCGACGATTAGTTAGAGAATCTGTGTGTGTGTGCAAGTTGTCAAGCGGCTCTTTATCGAACACAAATAGCATGATTCCCATGCAGAAGGAAATCCATCGATGCAAGTTTTGCACTCCGTGGAAGATAAAAAATCTGCGAGCTGACAACCTACACACACACCTGCTTCAAGGGAAGCGAAGCTCTGAAAATGCTCCAATACTGCCGCCAATTCGTTTTGTCGAGATTCAATATGAGATTTACTTTTTCACATATGAAAATAAAAATAGAAAAATAAATAAAAATTTGAAACATAACTTAAATGGCCATCAGAGGGGGATGTTCCAGGTATAGCCAATTAGACTGAAACTTGGCATAGCAGTGGCCCACATATGCGCACAAAATCGTATGATCCGGATTTTCTATGTATATGTAATTTCAAATAGTGATGTGGATCGGATCGGATCGGTCCAAAATTTTGATGCCAATCCGATCCGGATGCTTGATTGGCGATCCGATCCGATCCAGGCCCGGATCGGTCGATCCGATCCGATCCGCCGATCCGACCCGATTAAACATTACGTAACCTTGATGAAAGCTAAAAAATCTCAATTTCTGTAGAAATATTGTTAAGTATGATTCATTATAATGAGTATAAAAATTGCTTTAAAAATTTAATGAGTTTGTATATAAATGATAAGATGGCATTTTTGTAAATTAGCATTTTCTTGATGGCCTCATTAAAATATTTTGTTGCGACGCCAACAGTGAGGTTTAACATTACATTACATTTACACCAAATATATTATGGTATGTGAACTCCCGGAAGTGACACTTGTAATTGCTTCCGTCGTACATGGCCAGGTAATGCTGATGATAACAGCATTTGAAGGCAACGCAGTTGATGGAGTCGGTACAAGTCTGAATTTCTTTTAACTTCACGGCCAAAATGTTAGCAAAATCAGTCCATATAACTATGGCTCCGTCATCCAAGGAAAGCTTATTAGGAGCCAAATACATTGATAAAACTCTACCGCGAAAGCAATGTTCGGCTAAAATTGAGAAGCATTACAGAACCTTCAAACATTTTTGTTAATCTTAGACACAATAGTGTGCTTGCTCAAAAAAAGGTTCATTTTTGTTTTAAATTTAAAAACAAAAAATGAACTGAAACTATTACTTACGCATAAGAAGGTTCTGTAATTTTCTGCTGCAGGTAATAGCGAATAAAGGCCAAAGTTTACTCACCAGAAATACACACAAATCGTAAAAGATAGTAGCAAAACTGATGCCTCCTGTTGGTGTGTTAATCACAATTTTCCTTTCTGCCCGTACCAGATTTAGTGCCTCACCATATGCTTTAATAACGGATAAGTTTTCTGGCAGTGCAATACTAAAGCGACAATCTGTGGTTTGTGCCGTATAATACGTAATATTCATCAAACTTACTTACGTATGTTTAAGACAATTACATAAAAGAACACAATCTTATCATCGTTACAATCAACTCTTTCGGTGGAATGCATAAAGGCAGTCTTAGCTCAGTCTTGCTGAACGCAGTCTAAGGGCAACGTTCTAACTTATGTAATACGTGTAGAATTTTTTGTTACGATGTTCTAAATTACTGAAATGGAACGCCTTAGACTGGTTTTAACGTAAGACTGCCTTTATGCATTCCACTTTTTGTGTTTTATATGACTTGTTATCAGAATTGTTAAATTGCCTGTTATTTGAGCTATGAATGAGAACGCAGAAGCTTTCAAGTTGAATAGACTCACACCATATGTTCGCCGTCGCATTATAAAGCTATCTGAAAATGGTGTCAAACCTACGACAATAACATGAGCTTGAACGCGAAGGTTCGAATTACAGTCGAAAATCAGTTTACAAATTTTTGAAACGGTATTATGCTACGGGTCTCCTCACGGAAGCTAAGCGATCCGGTAGGCCCAAAAAAGATATTCCAGATGGCATTCCGCTGTATATTCACAGACAATTGCGGCAGAAGAATGAAACAACAGCGGTCAAGATGGAGGTACTGAATATTAATCAACTATGCACATTTGTTGATAGCATGTTTAAGCTTAACACTTCCTTTATACGTTCTTAGATTGAATAAGGGTGTATAATTTTGTAACAATATGTAAATGTAATGACAAGATATCTGCTGGTCGTGTTTATATACTGCACAGCATAAGTCGAACTACACATATTCAGCTGAAAATTTCTGCTAAAGGCGGGGGGCCATCGACCGCGAAGCAAAGGGAACTAATATGTGATTACACATTTATCAAAAATTTTATTGACTAGACGGTGATAGGCATTTTGGGGAGAACGGGTCCTTCTTGAAAACGGCGAGAGCAGGTTGCGGCTAGGAGGAGAAGTCTCCCATTTTAGATGCAGCTTGGGAGGTTTTATGTTTTTTGCACCATTTTATATCCCAAATGTCAACAAATATTTTAGGTTCTAATAAAACGATTCTTTGGCGTCGATTTGTCAATTTCAAAAATCGCCCGTTTGAGAAAAGATTTGGGATAGATTTCGGCAACCACACGCTACTGCCAAATTGTGCGAAAAGAAAATCGCATAAAACGAAAGCAGTTTGCCCGAGCTATTATTGACAAAAGTGTGGACCTTACACAACTATGTTTTTCTGACGAATGTACGGTACAGTTGAAGCAACATCGAAAACGATGTTTCAGACTAGTAGGCGACTCTAGCAGCATAATCCTTAAAAGCAGAGCGAAACATCCGGTTAAGGTGCATGTATGGGCCGGAATATCTTGGAATGGGGCCACTCAAATTTGTCTTTTTGATGGCAAGGCGCGAATGGACAGCATTCTTTTCTGTCACATCCTCGCAGAATTTTATTTGGCTTTCGTGAGGGCCAGACCAAACATGCAACTGGCGATGGATAATGCTCCAACGCATACAAGCCGCTTCACAAACAAGTATGTATCGGAGCTGGGCATCAAGACCATTCAGTGGCCCCCTGAAAGCCCTGATTTAAACCCGATAGAGAATCTTTGGCACCAGCTGAAAGAACATCTGCGGTCAAACGTGAAACCATCCAATTTGTCAGAACTAAAAAACGGTATTTTTACGTTTTGGAAAAACAATGTCAGATTGCATTATGTCGAAAATACATCAGACATGTAAGTAAAGTGGCAGAAGAAGTAATCAAAAACAATGGCGGTCCAACAATTTATTAACATTTTCATTGCTAATTCCATCAATCTTACTGGTTTTAATAAACAATGGATTACAATTTGTGCCGGTGTTAGTATGCAATTTTATACTTTTATATACTTGGAATAGTCGAAAATAATTGGCTATTGAAGAGGTGACCGCTGCCTATGCCGTAACACGTCCGCACAAATGTTTAACATAAAGATTAAGGGAATTGGCCATTGATTAAGTTACTTCTGTGTTGGCCGTCTACCAAAACGTGCACACACCCACACAAATGTGCAACAAGTACATGTACCCTCTCCATCAGCAATGACCTGCAGACTCTCTTCATTTACACACACACACACATTCATACACACGCACACACACACACACTGCAGGCGCGCTTATTTATTCAACCCCATAAATGCGAAACTTTTCATTAATTCCCAATCTTCATGTTGCAAATAGACCTGGTTTCTGGGGACAAAGACAAGTTGACTTCCCAAACTCACGTTGTAATAGGGTATTATATAGTAGAACTATTATACTAACTAACTATAATAACTGTCATTTAACTAAGGTCATTTTTAGCTAGAAAATAAAAATAGGGAGATTGAAGAGTAAACTGAGGCTAGGTTTCATAAACGTAGGTATTTTGTATAAGAGCAAAAAACAATTGAAATTAAAAACATCAAGCTCTTTTATTGCTTTAAGTCAAACAACACTAAGTATTACCTACAAGTGAAACCAGTCTAGTAACATAAAGTAAAGGCTAACAAGCAGAAACTTAATGCAAACATATAAAGGAAATTCATGCTTTCAACACTTCCTGTAAGTTTAATCCTGTCGCCGCCAAACTATTTTTTTGACCCGTAGTTTTATAATGTGAGAAAACACGATTTCAACACAGAAAGCTTAGCATAAGTTCAATCCTGTAGCCGCAAAACAGTTTCTTTGACCCGTTGTTTTTCAGATTGAAAAAGCACACTGTAAGGACACAATTTTCATTGTAATATGTACTTCTATTTTCATCTATCAGCAAAATTGATATTCTCTATCGATTATTAAGCTTATATCGTAGAGCTTTACCCTGTGAAAGGTTTCAATTACTTCTACAATTTAGAGGTTTAGCCATGGCAACAGGTTCCTGAAATTTCTAAAACTGGCTTAAAGTTGCCAAAATCATGAATACATCATGTTTAGAAACATGTTAACAGAGTTAAGTGAACTACAACGATAATGTTAAGAACTAAACGCTTAACTTGATACTCAAACTACTTCTATTGGTTTTGCTTATTTTATGCTTCATAACTTATCCATCAAAAATCACCACTAATAAAACAAAATCAAAGCATAAGTTTATTGAATAAACATAAAAATACTGTAAATAGTCATGCTTTGATCATATAAGCAACGTTATGCTTTGATCATCAGAAAGAGCACATATATCTATGTCTCACACTTTCACTTGACAGGAAATTACAGTCAAGCAAAGTAACTTATCTTAAGCCACAGCGTCTCATTCAAACACTGCAGTGCCTAGCTGTAAATAAAAAAACATAATTTTCTCATCGTCTTAAAATTTCGTATTCAATGTGATAATAAAAATAATTTAAAAAAAATAATGTCTTGTGATTACCTCTGTGCTCTGAATAAACTATATGTAACTCATTAATTCAATACATGATAACACCACAATATAAAGCATAAGTATAAACGCGGGATACTAATATGTGAGCATCCAAAGACAGTTCATATTGACTGTAAAATAAGACATCCAGTAAAATTTTATCAGCACTATGTAGTATATTTATAAAGTTCTGTCATTTGATCCTGCTACACGAAAATGATGAAAGTTTAAAACTGTACTGCACTTTGCAATTATTCAAAAGTTAGTCATATATTTTTTTGACAAAAATGAAAACTAAGTTAGCTTAAAAATTTCTTCTTTCTTGGTAAAATTGAATTACAGCGAAGTAAGTATGGAAAACTTACTCGTACAAAAACGCTATAAGAAACTAATCAAAAGTAGCTCGTACTTATTACTTTTAATCTTTAATGTGCCTTGTAATGCCTAGCAGCAGTCAACTTGTCTCAATCAACACAGTGTATTTCCATTGTATAAAGCGCAACAAGTTACAAAACAACAAATTAATATAAGAGCATACAGATTGCAATGTAAGTAAAAGAAAGGTTGGACAAAAAGATGAAAGACAAATGGCTATTAACCTATGCCTTTACATTTGCTCGAAACCCAAAATTGTTGTTGAAACCTAAAGCCTATTGTTGAAGAAATAAAGTATTTAAAACAGAGGTTTCTATTACTATCTTAAAACCTACCGCCTAGCCGCGAAACCCTTTTTCTGCTTTAATGAAAAAAAATTAGTCAATACAGAAAATAATTCATTATTATTACACAATGGCGATGATAACTTTCTAAATATTTATAAATGGTTTATAAAATTTAACCGGTTTATTTAGATAATAAAGTAAACTAAGTTAGAATTAGTCCCCCCACCACAAACATAATAAACTTGAGAAAAGCGAAAGGTACCGCTTTAATAATAACAAAGCGGTATTTTCATAGAAATATCAGTGTATTTGAACTTATATTAACAACAAAAATTTTATCATCATAATAGGCCTTTGTTGGGCAACCCTATGCAAAAACTGGGAATACGATAGAATAAACAAACCTACAACTGTAATATAACCCAGGAAGTGACACATCAAAAACATACCGAATAATCACAATAGACAAAGTTTAGCAAAATGAAGTTTGAAACCATAAAGTAAAATAAAAAAAAACCAAAACAAATGAACACAAAAAGAGCCGCTTCAAAACAGCCGTCTATATGCTTTGAAAATGTTATTGATAACCGAACAAAAGGTTATCTTTAGCATATAACCCGATACTTTAATCGCTATTTGATGCAGAACAATAGCTACGTGTTAATAAAAAGCCAAAAGTAATATAAAGTCCTGTCGCCGCTGCGGCGGCGACAGAAAAAATGAAGCCATTTGTGAGGCCGAAGCCGGTCTCAAATGAAACTGAAGCCACCTTAAATGAGGCCGAAACCGGACTCAAGTTAAAATGAAGCCAAACAAAATGAGGCCGAAGCCGGTCTCATTTTGAAATGAAGCCGCCCTAAAGTAAGGCCGAAGCCGGCTTCAAGGGAACTTAATTTCGACTTGTACTGTAGGAATTAGGTGGGAAAATAGAATGTGAATGAGCCAGTACAAATCTCGTTATAGAGTCAATAAACCTAGATTGGTTTTGTATTTATTTTGATTGTCTAAGGCTCGTATTCACATACTAACACTAAACTTAGTGTTAGTGTTTTAAAAAATGATGAATTTAACTACAAAAAGCGCAATAACTACAAAAATTCATAGGACAGCTACAAAATTGCACGCCTTGTAAGATTTGTCAGCAACTGCCATAAAGTCGATTTATAAAAAGTCAGATTCTATAGGTTATAACGGTAACGAACGCGTGTGAGCTAACACCAAATAGCACTTTTCGTGCTATAGCGCTTTTTTTACGCGCTATTTGCGCTATAAGCGCTATCGAAATTTCTATATGCGTTATTTACGTTATAAGCTCTATCGAAGTTGCTCTATAGCGCTTCTTGGGAATGCTATTTGCGCCATAAGCGTTATCAAAGGTGCTATATTCACTATTTGCGCTATAGCGCTACTGAAGGTGCTGAAGGCGCTATATTTTGTGCTACTGGCTAATTTATTGGAAATATTTGTACTCCGTCCTTCCCATAGGCTAGGCCTGGGCTTGCGCTCAAGCTTAGGCTTAGGCTTAGGCTTAGGCTTAGGGTGTTTGACTGGTTTATGCTATATATAGTTGACCGTTAAATATGTTCGTCATTGTCAGCAAAATCAAATTATTAGAAATGTTCATTTTAACGTAGGTCCTCCATCGGCAGCAATTACCATAGGGGCAACCGATATAATGTGACTAATGTATCTTCTGCACTGAGCCACAGTCATTTTTTCTTTCCAAAATTTCAAAATTCCTTGCTGCAACTCTTTCAAATTTGAAGGTTTAGCATCTGCTCTCAAATAGTCCTTTAACTGGTGCCAAACGCATTCAATAGGATTTAGGTCCGGACTTTCCGCTGGCCAACAGTCCAATTTTTGTGCCCCAAGAAGTTTCAAGTGGTTGGTTGTATATTTACTGTTATGCTTGGGGTCGTTGTCCATCTGGAGTACGCATTCCGGATGTTCATTTAAAAAAGGCACGTAAAATTCATCAAGTATACGACAAAAAAGTTGGCTATCCATGCGAATTTTTCCGTCGAAAAAACAAATTTTTGTTGGACCGTTCCAACTGATACCGGCCCAAATGTGCACCTGAAATGTTATGGGAAAGGCTTAGTAACAGTGACTGTTCTTTCCTATTAAGGCCCGACTCATACTTATAGCCGTACACTACTGCGCGTAAAGAAGTTCCCCGTTCGTCGGCATACGACGAGCTTCGTCGTTCGCGAAAAGTGACGAACGGTGGCCGGAAAGTGACGAACAAAAAATTTTTAATTTTTCATTTTTTTACATTGAGAATGTGTTTTGGAGCATTTTTGAAAAATTTTTTGTTCGTCACTTTCCGGCCACCGTTCGTCACTCTTCGCGAACGACGAAGCTCGTCGTACGCCGACGAACAGGGAACTTTTTTTTGCACAGTACTGTAGAAATTTGACAGTCAAAATTGAAATTTTGTCTGAACTTTAACCTTCGATTTCTCAACCCACAGACGTGCTGGAAACTCCGCAATACCTGGAAACACTTTATCTGGATGTGTAGATTTCAAAAACAGCAAAATATTGCGAAAAAAATTACAATTAAGGAAGTTACAGTCGTTTTAGTGCAGCCGGTTTTTCGCTTGTTAACAGAAAAGTTCCTAAGTCTAATTCTCCGGCCAAGGCTGAGCGCAAGGCAAATTTAGTTTAAAGTTGAAATTTCTTGCCTATGTAGAAATTTGACAGTCAAAATTGAAATTTTGTCTGAACTTTAACCTTCGATTTCTCAACCCACAGACGTGCTGGAAACTCCGCAATACCTGGAAACACTTTATCTGGATGTGTAGATTTCAAAAACAGCAAAATATTGCGAAAAAATTTACAATTAAGGAAGTTACAGTCGTTTTAGTGCAGCCGGTTTTTCGCTTGTTAACAGAAAAGTTTCTAAGTCTAATTCTCCGGCCAAGGCTGAGCGCAAGGCAAATTTAGTTTAAAGTTGAAATTTCTTGCCTACACTACTGCGCGTAAAAAAGTTCCCCGTTCGTCGGCATACGACGAGCTTCGTCGTTCGCGAAAAGTGACGAACGGTGGCCGGAAAGTGACGAACAAAAAATTTTTAATTTTTCATTTTTTTACATTGAGAATGTGTTTTGGAGCATTTTTGAAAAATTTTTTGTTCGTCACTTTCCGGCCACCGTTCGTCACTTTTCGCGAACGACGAAGCTCGTCGTACGCCGACGAACAGGGAACTTTTTTTGCGCAGTACTGTAGAAATTTGACAGTCAAAATTGAAATTTTGTCTGAACTTTAACCTTCGATTTCTCAACCCACAGACGTGCTGGAAACTCCGCAATACCTGGAAACACTTTATTTGGATGTGTAGATTTCAAAAACAGCAAATTGCAAAAAAATTTACAATTAAGGAAGTTACAGTCGTTTTAGTGCAGCCGGTTTTTCGCTTGTTAACAGAAAAGTTTCTAAGTCTAATTCTCCGGCCAAGGCTGAGCGCAAGGCAAATTTAGTTTAAAGTTGAAATTTCTTGCCTACACTACTGCGCGTAAAAAAGTTCCCCGTTCGTCGGCATACGACGAGCTTCGTCGTTCGCGAAAAGTGACGAACGGTGGCCGGAAAGTGACAAACAAAAAATTTTTAATTTTTCATTTTTTTACATTGAGAATGTGTTTTGGAGCATTTTTGAAAAATTTTTTGTTCGTCACTTTCCGGCCACCGTTCGTCACTTTTCGCGAACGACGAAGCTCGTCGTACGCCGACGAACAGGGAACTTTTTTTTGCACAGTACTGTAGAAATTTGACAGTCAAAATTGAAATTTTGTCTGAACTTTAACCTTCGATTTCTCAACCCACAGACGTGCTGGAAACTCCGCAATACCTGGAAACACTTTATCTGGATGTGTAGATTTCAAAAACAGCAAAATATTGCGAAAAAATTTACAATTAAGGAAGTTACAGTCGTTTTAGTGCAGCCGGTTTTTCGCTTGTTAACAGAAAAGTTTCTAAGTCTAATTCTCCGGCCAAGGCTGAGCGCAAGGCAAATTTAGTTTAAAGTTGAAATTTCTTGCCTACACTACTGCGCGTAAAAAAGTTCCCCGTTCGTCGGCATACGACGAGCTTCGTCGTTCGCGAAAAGTGACGAACGGTGGCCGGAAAGTGACGAACAAAAAATTTTTAATTTTTCATTTTTTTACATTGAGAATGTGTTTTGGAGCATTTTTGAAAAATTTTTTGTTCGTCACTTTCCGGCCACCGTTCGTCACTTTTCGCGAACGACGAAGCTCGTCGTACGCCGACGAACAGGGAACTTTTTTTTGCACAGTACTGTAGAAATTTGACAGTCAAAATTGAAATTTTGTCTGAACTTTAACCTTCGATTTCTCAACCCACAGACGTGCTGGAAACTCCGCAATACCTGGAAACACTTTATCTGGATGTGTAGATTTCAAAAACAGCAAAATATTGCGAAAAAATTTACAATTAAGGAAGTTACAGTCGTTTTAGTGCAGCCGGTTTTTCGCTTGTTAACAGAAAAGTTTCTAAGTCTAATTCTCCGGCCAAGGCTGAGCGCAAGGCAAATTTAGTTTAAAGTTGAAATTTCTTGCCTACACTACTGCGCGTAAAAAAGTTCCCCGTTCGTCGGCATACGACGAGCTTCGTCGTTCGCGAAAAGTGACGAACGGTGGCCGGAAAGTGACAAACAAAAAATTTTTAATTTTTCATTTTTTTACATTGAGAATGTGTTTTGGAGCATTTTTGAAAAATTTTTTGTTCGTCACTTTCCGGCCACCGTTCGTCACTTTTCGCGAACGACGAAGCTCGTCGTACGCCGACGAACAGGGAACTTTTTTTGCGCAGTACTGTAGAAATTTGACAGTCAAAATTGAAATTTTGTCTGAACTTTAACCTTCGATTTCTCAACCCACAGACGTGCTGGAAACTCCGCAATACCTGGAAACACTTTATTTGGATGTGTAGATTTCAAAAACAGCAAATTGCGAAAAAATTTACAATTAAGGAAGTTACAGTCGTTTTAGTGCAGCCGGTTTTTCGCTTGTTAACAGAAAAGTTTCTAAGTCTAATTCTCCGGCCAAGGCTGAGCGCAAGGCAAATTTAGTTTAAAGTTGAAATTTCTTGCCTACACTACTGCGCGTAAAAAAGTTCCCCGTTCGTCGGCATACGACGAGCTTCGTCGTTCGCGAAAAGTGACGAACGGTGGCCGGAAAGTGACAAACAAAAAATTTTTAATTTTTCATTTTTTTACATTGAGAATGTGTTTTGGAGCATTTTTGAAAAATTTTTTGTTCGTCACTTTCCGGCCACCGTTCGTCACTTTTCGCGAACGACGAAGCTCGTCGTACGCCGACGAACAGGGAACTTTTTTTTGCACAGTACTGTAGAAATTTGACAGTCAAAATTGAAATTTTGTCTGAACTTTAACCTTCGATTTCTCAACCCACAGACGTGCTGGAAACTCCGCAATACCTGGAAACACTTTATCTGGATGTGTAGATTTCAAAAACAGCAAAATATTGCGAAAAAATTTACAATTAAGGAAGTTACAGTCGTTTTAGTGCAGCCGGTTTTTCGCTTGTTAACAGAAAAGTTTCTAAGTCTAATTCTCCGGCCAAGGCTGAGCGCAAGGCAAATTTAGTTTAAAGTTGAAATTTCTTGCCTACACTACTGCGCGTAAAAAAGTTCCCCGTTCGTCGGCATACGACGAGCTTCGTCGTTCGCGAAAAGTGACGAACGGTGGCCGGAAAGTGACAAACAAAAAATTTTTAATTTTTCATTTTTTTACATTGAGAATGTGTTTTGGAGCATTTTTGAAAAATTTTTTGTTCGTCACTTTCCGGCCAACGTTCGTCACTTTTCGCGAACGACGAAGCTCGTCGTACGCCGACGAACAGGGAACTTTTTTTTGCACAGTACTGTAGAAATTTGACAGTCAAAATTGAAATTTTGTCTGAACTTTAACCTTCGATTTCTCAACCCACAGACGTGCTGGAAACTCCGCAATACCTGGAAACACTTTATCTGGATGTGTAGATTTCAAAAACAGCAAAATATTGCGAAAAAATTTACAATTAAGGAAGTTACAGTCGTTTTAGTGCAGCCGGTTTTTCGCTTGTTAACAGAAAAGTTTCTAAGTCTAATTCTCCGGCCAAGGCTGAGCGCAAGGCAAATTTAGTTTAAAGTTGAAATTTCTTGCCTACACTACTGCGCGTAAAAAAGTTCCCCGTTCGTCGGCATACGACGAGCTTCGTCGTTCGCGAAAAGTGACGAACGGTGGCCGGAAAGTGACAAACAAAAAATTTTTAATTTTTCATTTTTTTACATTGAGAATGTGTTTTGGAGCATTTTTGAAAAATTTTTTGTTCGTCACTTTCCGGCCACCGTTCGTCACTTTTCGCGAACGACGAAGCTCGTCGTACGCCGACGAACAGGGAACTTTTTTTGCGCAGTACTGTAGAAATTTGACAGTCAAAATTGAAATTTTGTCTGAACTTTAACCTTCGATTTCTCAACCCACAGACGTGCTGGAAACTCCGCAATACCTGGAAACACTTTATCTGGATGTGTAGATTTCAAAAACAGCAAAATATTGCGAAAAAATTTACAATTAAGGAAGTTACAGTCGTTTTAGTGCAGCCGGTTTTTCGCTTGTTAACAGAAAAGTTTCTAAGTCTAATTCTCCGGCCAAGGCTGAGCGCAAGGCAAATTTAGTTTAAAGTTGAAATTTCTTGCCTACACTACTGCGCGTAAAAAAGTTCCCCGTTCGTCGGCATACGACGAGCTTCGTCGTTCGCGAAAAGTGACGAACGGTGGCCGGAAAGTGACAAACAAAAAATTTTTAATTTTTCATTTTTTTACATTGAGAATGTGTTTTGGAGCATTTTTGAAAAATTTTTTGTTCGTCACTTTCCGGCCACCGTTCGTCACTTTTCGCGAACGACGAAGCTCGTCGTACGCCGACGAACAGGGAACTTTTTTTGCACAGTACTGTAGAAATTTGACAGTCAAAATTGAAATTTTGTCTGAACTTTAACCTTCGATTTCTCAACCCACAGACGTGCTGGAAACTCCGCAATACCTGGAAACACTTTATCTGGATGTGTAGATTTCAAAAACAGCAAAATATTGCGAAAAAATTTACAATTAAGGAAGTTACAGTCGTTTTAGTGCAGCCGGTTTTTCGCTTGTTAACAGAAAAGTTTCTAAGTCTAATTCTCCGGCCAAGGCTGAGCGCAAGGCAAATTTAGTTTAAAGTTGAAATTTCTTGCCTACACTATTGCGCGTAAAAAAGTTCCCCGTTCGTCGGCATACGACGAGCTTCGTCGTTCGCGAAAAGTGACGAACGGTGGCCGGAAAGTGACAAACAAAAAATTTTTAATTTTTCATTTTTTTACATTGAGAATGTGTTTTGGAGCATTTTTGAAAAATTTTTTGTTCGTCACTTTCCGGCCACCGTTCGTCACTTTTCGCGAACGACGAAGCTCGTCGTACGCCGACGAACAGGGAATTTTTTTTTGCACAGTACTGTAGAAATTTGACAGTCAAAATTGAAATTTTGTCTGAACTTTAACCTTCGATTTATCAACCCACAGACGTGCTGGAAACTCCGCAATACCTGGAAACACTTTATCTGGATGTGTAGATTTCAAAAACAGCAAAATATTGCGAAAAAATTTACTATTAAGGAAGTTACAGTCGTTTTAGTGCAGCCGGTTTTTCGCTTGTTAGCAGAAAAGTTTCTAAGTCTAATTCTCCGGCCAAGGCTGAGCGCAAGGCAAATTTAGTTTAAAGTTGAAATTTCTTGCCTACACTACTGCGCGTAAAAAAGTTCCCCGTTCGTCGGCATACGACGAGCTTCGTCGTTCGCGAAAAGTGACGAACGGTGGCCGGAAAGTGACGAACAAAAAATTTTTAATTTTTCATTTTTTTACATTGAGAATGTGTTTTGGAGCATTTTTGAAAAATTTTTTGTTCGTCACTTTCCGGCCACCGTTCGTCATTTTTCGCGAACGACGAAGCTCGTCGTACGCCGACGAACAGGGAACTTTTTTTTGCACAGTACTGTAGAAATTTGACAGTCAAAATTGAAATTTTGTCTGAACTTTAACCTTCGATTTCTCAGCCCACAGACGTGCTGGAAACTCCGCAATACCTGGAAACACTTTACCTGGATGTGTAGATTTCAAAAACAGCAAAATATCGCGAAAAAATTTACTATTAAGGACGTTACAGTCGTTTTAGTGCAGCCGGTTTTTGGCTTGTTAACAGAAAAGTTTCTAAGTCTAATTCTCCGGCCAAGGCTGAGCGCAAGGCAAATTTAGTTTAAAGTTGAAATTTCTTGCCTACACTACTGCGCGTAAAAAAGTTCCCCGTTCGTCGGCATACGACGAGCTTCGTCGTTCGCGAAAAGTGACGAACGGTGGCCGGAAAGTGACGAACAAAAAATTTTTAATTTTTCATTTTTTTACATTGAGAATGTGTTTTGGGGCATTTTTGAAAAATTTTTTGTTCGTCACTTTCCGGCCACCGTTCGTCATTTTCGCGAACGACGAAGCTCGTCGTACGCCGACGAACAGGGAACTTTTTTTTGCACAGTACTGTAGAAATTTGACAGTCAAAATTGAAATTTTGTCTGAACTTTAACCTTCGATTTCTCAGCCCACAGACGTGCTGGAAACTCCGCAATACCTGGAAACACTTTACCTGGATGTGTAGATTTCAAAAACAGCAAAATATCGCGAAAAAATTTACTATTAAGGACGTTACAGTCGTTTTAGTGCAGCCGGTTTTTGGCTTGTTAACAGAAAAGTTTCTAAGTCTAATTCTCCGGCCAAGGCTGAGCGCAAGGCAAATTTAGTTTAAAGTTGAAATTTCTTGCCTACACTACTGCGCGTAAAAAAGTTCCCCGTTCGTCGGCATACGACGAGCTTCGTCGTTCGCGAAAAGTGACGAACGGTGGCCGGAAAGTGACGAACAAAAAATTTTTAATTTTTCATTTTTTTACATTGAGAATGTGTTTTGGAGCATTTTTGAAAAATTTTTTGTTCGTCACTTTCCGGCCACCGTTCGTCATTTTTCGCGAACGACGAAGCTCGTCGTACGCCGACGAACAGGGAACTTTTTTTGCACAGTACTGTAGAAATTTGACAGTCAAAATTGAAATTTTGTCTGAAGTTTAACCTTCGATTTCTCAGCCCACAGACGTGCTGGAAACTCCGCAATACCTGGAAACACTTTATCTGGATGTTTAGATTTCAAAAACAGCAAAATATCGCGAAAAAAATTTACTATTAAGGACGTTACAGTCGTTTTAGTGCAGCCGGTTTTTGGCTTGTTAACAGAAAAGTTTCTAAGTCTAATTCTCCGGCCAAGGCTGAGCGCAAGGCAAATTTAGTTTAAAGTTGAAATTTCTTGCCTACACTACTGCGCGTAAAAAAGTTCCCCGTTCGTCGGCATACGACGAGCTTCGTCGTTCGCGAAAAGTGACGAACGGTGGCCGGAAAGTGACGAACAAAAAATTTTTAATTTTTCATTTTTTTACATTGAGAATGTGTTTTGGAGCATTTTTGAAAAATTTTTTGTTCGTCACTTTCCGGCCACCGTTCGTCACTTTTCGCGAACGACGAAGCTTCGTCGTACGCCAACGAACAGGGAACTTTTTTTGCACAGTACTGTAGAAATTTGACAGTCAAAATTGAAATTTTGTCTGAACTTTAACCTTCGATTTCTCAACCCACAGACGTGCTGGAAACTCCGCAATACCTGGAAACACTTTATCTGGATGTGTAGATTTCAAAAACAGCAAAATATTAAGAAAATTTGCAATTAAGGAAGTTACAGTCGTTTTAGTGCAGCCGGTTTTTCGCTTGTTAACAGAAAAGTTTCTAAGTCTAATTCTCCGGCCAAGGCTGAACGCAAGGCAAATTTAGTTTAAAGTTGAAATTTCTTGCCTACACTACTGCGCGTAAAA
>JASANF010003220.1:0-13611 GCA_030248245.1 Trissonchulus sp. WLG1_4 | reverse complement strand
CCCTGATGATGCCCCTTCAGTACTTTTTTGAAAGTTCATAGCACCACTGCACCAGCACAAACGATTCCACGCTGGCACCCGAGTCAGACTGCCAAGTGCCAAGGTGCCGATCTGTATATGCTTTGCAATGCACTATAAAACGCCCTGTGGCATGCGAAGGGATGCGAAATTTTTAAAAATAACCAAACGTTGACAGGATAGCGGAAAAATAATCCCATGTATTGCCACAGTCAATTACTCTCATGCATACGGTAGTTACAATGTTACAGTTTCTCGCAACTCATACACTCATACAACCTAACTTAATGGTCATTTTTTGTAACTAAATTACCATTTTTTCACGTTTCAAAGCATTTCAAATTTTTAAAATTGAAACTTGAAAAAAGGTCCCCCAAGGGCTGGTATCGGTCTCGTAGGTCTCGTTTCGGTGGTCTCGGTTGCCTGGTCTCGGTCTCGGTCTCGGTCTCGGTTCCAAACCCGAGACTTGCCAACCCTGCCGATTTGCCTGAAATTTGGCCAGCATGTATATATATAGACCTCCCCCTTCCCCATGTATATAGGCAGGCACGTGAACACTCCAAATTTAAAGATGTTAGGTATTATAATTTTGTAGTTATTGAAAAAATTTATTTTGAAATTCTGCATTTTGGAGTGTCGATCATATTCTAGGGTTATGAGCGCTATCGCGCCTACCCTGAGAAAATTCAACACTTAAAAAATGACAAACTAACAAAAAATCTAAAAAAAATAAAAATAACGTACACCGGAAAATACGTCCCGGGCCGCTGCGATGGTGGTCGCTCCGCCATGGCAGATAACTGAAACAAAAATAAGGGACGTATGCAACACGGAAACAGGAGACAACCCTGAAGACATAGTCAGAGCCAGAGGAGATAAGAAATATTAGGGATGTCGCGGATGTGACTTTTTTGACATCCGCGGATGCGGATGTTGACTTCTGACATCCGCGCCGATGCAGATGCGAATCCTTTTAGAATACGTTCTAAAACAAGTTATGAGCCAAATTTTTGAACAAATTTTCACCAAAAAATAAATAATATACTAAAAATAGCAAGCATGAATGCAAGAATGCAAGTACTGAGGAATGAGACTTAGATAAAACAGTTTGTATCGAAGTTGTGCATTCATTATACATATCTTCTAGTTCTAAGCCATGCGCCGCGGTCAACAGTTTGTTTAAAACGCTATTGGTTAACTTTATGCCAACTCAAAGGCTATCGGCGTGAACCTAAGGCAACTTGATGCTTTTGGTTGGTGTATAATCACTATACGTACTCTGTCTCTGTTCTTTCTAATCTATTAAAGCATGCAAGTTAAAAACTGATAATATTGTTTTGACATTATTGCTTTACAAGTTTGTAGACTAGTCTATTTTCTCAAACATGCAAAACTTAGTTCTAATATCGACGCAATATCAAATATTCGTGAAGCCTACTTTAGAAAAGAGCGATTTATTATCAACAATGAGGTGAAAAAGCCTAGAATAAAGTGTCATTCACCGTTTCAAGAGCAAAAATATTGGTATATATATACATGCACAAAAATCAGAAAGAGTCGTCTGATTTTCTACATTTTTAGTAAATTTTGCCGAATCTGCAACATCCGCACATCCGCATCGATCTGCGGATGCGGATGCCAAAATTTCCGGATCATCCGCGATGCGGATGCGGATATCGCGACATACCTGATATAAATAGAAATTCGGAAACATAGGGCAAAAAATATGATCGAAATTCGGAAACATGGAACAAAAATACACCCCCTGGAAAGAAAACCCAGATAGGTATGCGCCTTTTGAATACACACAAAGAAGAAGAAGAATATATGTATATATCAGGGATCAACAGAAACCCTAAAACAGCAATACGTAATGTATTTTGTTACTGTACTTCGTTCAGTTACGTATTGCTCCAGTTACTATTTTGGTAGGGATTAAAGATTGGACCAGTTCCAGTGTACTGGTCAAGTCCTTGAAAACTTTCAGTTCCAATTACAGTTTTTATTGTTATCCATCCAACGACAGTATTTTCACGCTGTAATAACTGGGGTTGGCACTGAGAGTGCCCGGTAAATTTCAAGAAATTACCTAGGTACTACATAGAGATGGGACCGGTTCCACTTTTCCGGTTCCGGTTCTAGAAAATTGCCGGTTCCCGGTTCTAAATTCGGTTCCACTTTTTTTGATGATTTACGTAGTTTTTTCATTTTACACATGTTTTTTACGCTCTGATGACCTTATAATTGACAAAATAGCATGAATTTCCAAGATGTAAGTAGGTATACAGAGGATTACCTGATCGATGTAATCGCTTTTGTACTGTTTTCTGTCGAAAAATTTGCTGTCGTATGTGAGTGCGCACACAAAATCTAACCTTTCCTCCAATTTGAAGGTGGCGCTCTGATTAACCGACTTTTTGGGACAAAACTTTTCAATCAAGTTTTCGTTGGTTATCTCAAGAATGAAAGTTCTTCAAATTTAAACTAGCTTTCATTTGATGTACATAACATCAAATTTTGGTCAACTTTAAAAATTTTAACCAATTTTTCAGTGGGAAAACTCGTCAAATAGATATACCAAAAAATTCTACATTGCTTTTGGTACTTTTTAAAACAGTTTTATGCAGCAGATTGCAAGCGGCAACTTTTTGAAAAGTCGTATGTGTAGCCTAGGCAAACCTTTCTACAAAAATTTCCAAAATACGTTGAGCAACATTGATAAAAATACACTATTTTTCAAACAAATTTTTCAACTACTTTTTGCCTTCTGAGACTTTTCTCAACGGATTTTAGTACAGAAAAATTAGATTTATTTTTACGCGGCGGCCTCAGCCGCCGCGTATATACTATAGTGCGAACGTCTCCTATGAATACCACGTAGAACTTACTTTTATTGTGTAAAATTGCTGCTAGGTCACCAAATGACACAGTTTGTGTAGGCATATGTCAGATCAGGTACGTACGTACGTATGTAGCTAGCGTTGGAAACAGGCAAATACTCTCTCATTGCAGTAATGTTGACCTAAACCTGTTACGACAAAGTTTCGTAGATTGTTTATCAGCGCATCGGAGAAACGTTTCAATGTGCTGAAAATGAACCAGCTCTAGTTGGCAATTGCCATTAGCTTCAACTATGCAACGGTGTGACTACTGACTATGGATGTCACTGGTGGTCACAACGCTTTAGCTGACGTTTTGAAAATAATGTTTAATGACCTGCCTCCGTTTCTCGATTAACAAGCAAAGCCCAATGCAAAATGGGCCTAAAATATGGACTTTATCACTTTGTGAAACAAAAACTGCTGCGCAGCAAATGATCTCCCAATAGGATGTTGTATGTAATCTCAAGTTGACATTCCAGTATGTTTTGTAACTGTACAGCATAAATCAGTCTTAGATACTGGTTTCGACTGAGCACCATTTTTTGTTTGCTAGATCAATGTCTGGCTGAAAAATTCATAATTTCATGATCACAAATTGTCGTGACACTGTTTTTGTTGGAAATTTTTCTTGAAACAGTGGGCCATTATTTGAAACTGTATCCATGAGCAATTACATGTCTAAGTATAATTTGTTGAAGGAATAAAACACTTAAAAGATCAATGATTTCACTTATGAAGGCTCCGTTGCAATTTGTAATCTCAACTTCAGCTGTGAACTTGTCTCTCAATCAAAAGTTTACAAGATACTGCTTTGTGTTGTTACAACCACCACTGTATTTCGTATATACAGGCTCAGACTTGCAAATCTTCTATTATGCAAATGAACTTTACTTTACGTATGTTACATATGCAGTATTCACCACAGACAACCACACACTGAAAACAGCCAGCTGCTGATCATGGATAGAAACACACAACACACAATAAGACACATTTCGCAAGCACATTCACGCTCACTACAGCCCAATTTCAGAAACTTGAAGTTTGCCTACACATATTTTTCAAACAAGCACGTTTTGCGAGTAGAGTTAAACTAAATTGAGACAGATTTCGTCAAGACATGCTTGCAGTGCTGACTGCTGAGGATATTCTTCGAATATAAAACGCGGCGCCCAACTATTTCAAAGCCAACATTTTTAACTAAGCATCTAAGAGTCAGTCTTAATTTATATTTCAAGCTACCAACGTCGAAAATCGTTAATTGTTGAAAACGTTGAAAGCCAGGATGATTTATATGACATTCAGTTAATTTTATCACTACATACGTACAGTCCTGGCCAAAAATAGTCATACTCTAGAATCGCAGAGTGGCTCTACATGTTCTATCCATTCTCAATTTTTTAGCTAATTTTGGAGTCTTCAAACTTGAAAACTATTTGCACAGGAAATTCGTGTGCAAAATCTGCTACGGGCTTATATTTTGTCTACTACGTACATATGCTTCAACGAGTAACAACTCAGCCGCTGGCAATGGAAACCTTGATGCAGTATTGTAGGCGGTTATTTCTGTGATTTGGCGAATTATGTTCGTTCTAAATATACAAAGCGAATTTTGCAATTTTCATGTATACAACCGATTTTTCCTGCTGCGCCACAGCGCAGCAGGGTTCTTTAGAATGAGGTCTTCGCAATGAAAGCGTGTAGTTGGGACTAAGTTGTGTGTGCGTTCGTGTATGTGTGGAGCAGTGTTATTGTGCGGCTGTACGTGAGCGTGAATGTGCGTGCGAAATGTGTCTTATTGTGTGTTGTGTGTTTCTATCCATGATCAGCAGCTGGCTGTTTTCAGTGTGTGGTTGTCTGTGGTGAATACTGCATATGTAACATACGTAAAGTAAAGTTCATTTGCATAATAGAAGATTTGCAAGTCTGAGCCTGTATATACGAAATACAGTGGTGGTTGTAACAACACAAAGCAGTATCTTGTAAACTTTTGATTGAGAGACAAGTTCACAGCTGAAGTTGAATTTAGTTTAACGGAGCCTTCATAAGTGAAATCATTGCTCTTTTAAAGCGTTCTGTTCAACAAAATTATACTTAGACATGTAATTGCTCATAAATACAATTTCAAATAACTGCCCACTGTTTCAAGAAAAATTTCCAACAAAACAGTGTCACGACAATTTGTGATCATGAAATTATGAATTTTTCAGCCAGACATTGATCTAGCAAACAAAAAATGGTGCTAAGTCGAAACCAGTATCTAAGACTGATTTATGCTGTACAGTTACAAAACATACTCTTACAACTGGAATGTCAACTTGAGATTACATACAACATCCTATTGGGAAGATCATTTGCTGCGCAGCAGTTTTTGTTTCACAAAGTGATATTATAAGTTTGATATTTTAGGCCCATTTTGCATTGGGCTTTGCTTGTTAATCGAGAAACGAGGCAGGTCATTAAACATTATTTTCAAAACGTCAGCTGAAGCGTTGTGACCACCAGTGACATCCATAGTCAGTAGTCACACCCTTGCATAGTTGCAGCTAATGGCAATTGCCAACTAGAGCTGGTTCATTTTCAGCACATTGAAACATTTCTCCGATGCGCTGATAAACAATCTACGAAACTTTGTCGTAACAGGTTTAGGTCAACATTACTGCAATGAGAGAGTATTTGCCTGTCCAACGCTAGCTACATACGTACGTACGTACCTGATCTGACACACGCCCACACAAACTGTGTCATTTAGTGACCTAGCAGCAATTTTACAAAATAAAAGTAAGATCTACGTGTTATTCATAGGAGACGTTCGCACTATAGTATATACGCGGCGGCTGAGGCCGCCGCGTAAAAATAAATCTAATTTTTCAGTACTAAAATCCGTTGAGAAAAGTTTCAGAAGGCAAAAAGTAGTTGAAAAATTTGTTTGAAAAATAGTGTATTTTTATCAATGTTGCTCAACGTATTTTGGAAATTTTTGTAGAAAGGTTTGCCTAGGCTACACATACGACTTTTCAAAAAGTTGCCGCTTGCAATCTGCTGCATAAAACTGTTTTAAAAAGTACCAAAAGCAATGTAGAATTTTTTGGTATATCTATTTGACGAGTTTTCCCACTGAAAAATTGGTTAAAATTTTTTAAGTTGACCAAAATTTGACGTTATGTACATCAAATGAAAGCTAGTTTAAATTTGAAGAACTTTCATTCTTGAGATAACCAACGAAAACTTGATTGAAAAGTTTTGTCCCAAAAAGTCGGTTAATCAGAGCGCCACCTTCAAATTGGAGGAAAGGTTAGATTTTGTGTGCTCACTCACATGCGACAGCAAATTTTCCGACAGAAAAAAGTACAAAAGCGATTACATCGATCAGGTAATCCTCTGTATACTTAATCTTGGAAATTCATGCTATTTTGTCAATTACAAGGTCATCAGAGCGTAAAAAAACATATGTAAAATATAAAAATAGAAAAAACTACGTAAATCATCAAAAAAAGTGGAACCGAATTTAGAACCGGGAACCGGCAATTTTCTAGAACCGGAACCGGAAAAGTGGAACCGGTCCCATCTCTATGTAGTACCTAAGTAATTTCTTGAAATTTACCGGGCACTCCCAGTCCCAACCCCAGTTATTACAGCGTGAAAATACTGTCGATGGATGGATAACAATAAAAACTGTAATTGGAACTGAAAGTTTTCAAGGACTCGACCAGTACACTGGAACTGGTCCAATCTTTAATCCCTACCAAAATAGTCACCCAAGTTTGGCAACAGACTGCTTTGAGTTTGATCAAACAGTAACTCTACTTCGGCCAACGAAGAACTAATTTAGGTCAAAAAGTTGCTATTTTCGCTAACAAAAAGCAAGTTAGCTGAGTCTGAAGAGTAACCTCACTTTAGCCAATAAGCAGAAGTTGAAACAGTAGCCCATTTTGACCAAACGAGCTAGCTATTGCCCAACATTAACCGAATATGAAACTAAAGTCTGACCAAAAAGTAGATGCGCCACTTATTTTTGTGGCATGACTTCAAAGTCGATTTTTTTCGTAACGAAATCACATGTTTTGTTTCTCAGTGGTGCAACTATACAGTCAGACTTTAGGCATAAAATCACATTATGTAATTCTGAGAAAATTTTATCTAAAATATACTTATTTTATACTATTTTTTAGTTACCATTTTTTACCAGTTACTATTTTTAGTTTTTTAGTTAGTTTTTCTCAAGTAAGACTAATTCCTGAACGTTTATTTTATAATTCTGCCTACAGCACCGGCCTAATCGAGCTTTCTAACAAAGCCATTAAGTAGACAAACTAAATCGAATTGATGTTTTATTGTGAATAAAATAACAAAACATATTTACAAACCAAGGTACATCTATACTTAAAGCCGCATCCGCACAAATAAAGAAAAATCGTCGTGAATAATTGTAAGTGTCGTGTTTTCCTTCCATTTTCTTTTCTGACTCATACAGCTGCAAGCATGAATCGACTCTTACACAGCTGTACATACGAGTTCCGAGCCCTGAGTTGTAAACACAGACTCTGTTCTGTTTTATGTTCAAAATTTTAAAAGCATGAAACGTGTCTTTACATTTCCCACTACACCCAATGCTAGAACGCAAGTCTTTGCAACAGGGTTTTTCTCATAAGGCTCGATTCATACTTTCGTCCGTATGTCCGTTCAGCCAGCAGAATGATGTCACTCGCAGCCTAGTGCAGTGGATCAGCCAACGCATGTGACGCCACTATTTCGTCATTTTGTCGGCTGAACAGACATACGGCTGTAAGTATGAATTGAGCCTTAAGAGTGATGGGGAGATGAGGGGGATACTTCCAAGAAAATTGTGGGCATGGGCAAGAGGCTCCCGAAAATTTGAGCGAAATTAGCAAAATTCAGCGTTTAACAACAGTTAACAGGAGCTAAACGTCATCAGGTAGATCCGGTGGGTTAGCTAATTTCCCAGCTTCCCTCACGCCACTCAGATAAGCCCCGTACACCGTCTGAGGGAAATATCGATTAGTTGCCTGAAAAAAACATGGACAAAAATTTAGTCTGAAATTTGTGACTAGTTCAGTTTGAGCTGCTCAATGTAAAAATACTTTTACAATGACTTCCATAACTATACCGAGATTTCATTATATACTGTACTATCAAGAGTACATAATAGTGTCTCACTCTTTATAGAAGAAGAGTGAGACACTCTCCTTTCTGCCTGTGTTATAGCGCAGGCAGATGCGCTCGTCATTTCCAGCCCACATGTTGCCGTTTTATGCAACATGTGGGTAGCCAATCAGAAGCGAGCTTTGCTTCTGATTGGCTAGACGCCTGTGCACGTGCTCCAATCAGCACGCAGGCGGCCTCACGTGCTCCAATCAGCATCAGACAGACATGTCTTCTGTGGTTGCTATGGTTACTTGACTGCTGCTCGGAGCACGCGTCCAGCCAATCAGAAGCAAAGCTCGCTTCTGATTGGCTACCCACATGTTGCATAAAACGGCAACATGTGGGCTGGAAATGACGAGCGCATCTGCCTGCGCTATAACACAGGCAGAAAGGAGAGTGTCTCACTCTTCTTCTATAAAGAGTGAGACACTATTATGTACTCTTGGTACTATGTACATAAGTAATTTTATACGTTAAAGTACAAGTCATTCAATTATCTTTGTTAGCAATTATTAGCTGGTAAATTGAGCCCAATTATTGACCCGTAAATTTTACAGCAAATTCATTTATCTGGACCATGTTGGGTTGCTCAGATTTACCCATCCTACCATATTGCAAGAATAGTAAGGCAAAACTCAGGTGATTCCTAACAAATTCTTGTAACAAATTCGTAACGAACCAGCTGATTTCACACTTACAATAATTTCTACAATTAATGTACTACTGGTAGAACTGAGCAAGAGGGTAGCATTTAAGGTCAGTAAGATAAAAATAGCCAGACTTAGCAATATTAAATCATATACTGCATCAAATTGACATAACCATCTCGTCACATCTGTTTTTCCTCATCCAACCTTAGGGTCGATTCATACTTACAACCGTGCTTTCAGCCGACAAAGCTACCAGATAATCACGCCACTAATAGTGTACAAAATCAGATTTTGGCGATACTATTTTGTAACTATGCCGGCTGAACGGACATAGGGCTGTAGTAAGCATGAAGCAAGCGGACAATAAATTAATGTCCATTACCTCTCCAGCGAAGTAGAGTTTTCGCTGCACATCCTTCGCCATGAGATCGTAGTGCGCCCCCGAGGCCCCCAGACGCACATAGCTGTAGCTCATCCCCGCAAACTCGTCCGCTCCCCAGTGCGAGACCACAAAGTCCACAGGTTCCCCAATGTCCTAAACAATACACCAAGAGTATATAGCTATATCAAGAGTACATAATGGCATCTCACGCTTATACCGAATTGCAAAATCAACACCAACAGGCAACATTACATTTATAAATTTAACAAAATCACGTTTTCTTTGGGGGAAGGGCGTGGTTCCGGCCAAATTTGGGATACCCTCCTCCCTGATTGATCGAAATGCAAAATTTTCAAAATTAGTGTTTTTTACTGAAATGCAAAATTTTGAAAAAGTGTTTTCACCCAGATTTTCATTTCAGGTCCCTCTCTCCAGAGCCCCGATCCTCGAATATTGGTGGAGTCCTCCATCCCCCATCTCACATATATGGTTACATTAGTTTCGCATACATTCGTAATAGTTTTGAACCTTGTGGAATTATTAGTACTAAAAATTCAAATGGAAAAGTTTTGTGTCCTGGCTAAGTGGTAAGTGAGATGAATAGATTATAAGGTCCACTACTCTGCTGCCTAGAATAGAAGGTCCTCTGCGTAGAATAAAGGGTCCTGTACTTAAAATGAGGGTCCTGTGCTTACAATAGAATTAAAGCAAATATTCTATTCTAGGCATCGATGCCTATTCTGCAGGGCCAGCCTGACCTGTTGGGGAAAGAGTGTGGCCAGTGCCTTCATGAACATGCTGAGAATGTCATCGTCTGGTTTGTTCTGCACCATTTGCGCCGCCTCTCCGCTCAAGTAGGACATCAGCACGAACACACCACCGTCCGCACTGTCATCATCCTCTTCTGTCTAAAAACAAGCTGAATGTATTAGGGCAAAAAAGTTAAACTTTAACTTTAACTCAAATTAGAAAAGTTAGGGGTCTTACTTTAACTGTAACTTTAACTTAAATTAAAACCTTACTTTAACTTTAAATTAAAGTTATTTCAAAAAAGTTATATAAAAGTCATTGATTTTCGGCTTAGTTTAACTTAAACTTAAATTGACGTTTGAGCCTTCCATTAACTGTAACTTTAACTTAAATTGAAGCAATGACCTTTACTTTAACTTTAACTTAAATAAAAATGGTTTGACTGTTTTGCCCTAGAATATATAGACCGGGTGCGGGAGGGACCGGAATATACACTAAGCTAGTTTACGTTAAACAGTGTTAGGATCGATTCATACTTACAGCCGTATGTCTGTTCAGCCTGCAGAATGACCTCACTAGCAGCCTAGTGCAGTGGATTAGCCAGCGAATGTGACGTCAATATTTCGTCATTTTGTCGGCAGAACAGACATACGGCTGTAAGTATGAATCGACCCTAAACTGGTATGCGACAATCATGAATGAAACATAGAATCGGGTAATATCGCAATAGCAATTTTCATAGCCTTAACGCCTTTTTTAGATTTTACAATTTTATTAAGTTCTTCAGCCTTAACTGACACAAATACACAAATATTCGTACATTTGGAGAAAGGTCATAGAAAATATTGAAGTGTCCCTTGGATTCTCTGCTGGCAGGCACGTGACCAAAATAGTCAGCATCCTTGATTTTATCAGCCCAAAATCTGGTCGAAAAGCGCACGGCTATCTGAAAAATGAATAGTACTGTTGATCCCGATCTATAGTTGAGTTACCTGGATAGTGTGATCAATTTCCAAAGACTGCACAAGCCTGCTGTTTGTTAGGGGACCATGTTTAAAACTCAACAAGCTGTCGTAAACTTGAGCCAAAATTAAACCTACTAATCACTCAGAAATAATATTATATCACTGTCTCAAATTGGTGCCCAAGCATAAGTTTACGTTTCTCAAAGTTTACATTATTAAACTCTTATTACTAACTAAACTTATTACACTCCGCAATGGAGAAATTATGGCCTCTTGAGGCACAGGGTGGTCCGAAAGTAATCACGTCCCATAGCACCTTTTCAATAAGTCCCGCTCCAAGCCGATCAATGGCGTCTTGTTTCTCGGGTGGCAGGGGGGGCAGGAAAGTGGGCGAGTGTTTCTGCAGGACGCGCAGGGGGAGCGTGATCACAAGCTGCAACAAAAACTACAAGCTACAAAGCCAGGTCAATCACAGGTACACAAACACACTAATATTTATAGTGCTAAAATATTTACCAAGATAAACAAAAAAGGGCCCAAGTCCTATATCCGGCGCTTTTCTAAATATGGTATTATGCCGCTGCGGGAATACCACTGATATGGTTTTATGGCCCTGCGGGAATGAAGCAGCTCTCGAAGCTTGTTCATTCCCGCAGGGCCTTTATTCCACATCCGGCACTGTTCGGAAATGATGGCACCGCACTTTTAGAAAAGTGCCGGATATAGGACTTGGCCCCGTTGATTAAAAACATTGACGGTGAAAAACAGTAAATTTTAATTTCGCATGCATTTTCACAATCAAAGGCAGCTAGCAAACTGGTTAGGCTAACCTTGTCACAGCGAAATTGCTCATTGCTCGTTTCCACAACTATTTCCTTCTGTCTATAGTCAATACAGGTCACCTAAAACAATCAGTATTCAAAGAATTAAACACATTAAACTGCAATTTAGATTGCTGGTTTATGATTTAGAAAAACTACCGAGACTTCTATTCACACATGAAGTTGGAGGGTGCAGGAAGTCAGAAGTCAGCACGTATATTATGCAAGACGCTGAGGTATATACTTTTTTAAAGATTATTTGCCGGCTAAACCTGGCAAGGAAGAACAGTAAAAGCTAACAAGCTTTGTTTTGCAACAGAGACATTTTTGCTACTAAAGTCTGCCCAGAAATTGCTGAACACTGAGACAACACAGGTGGCGTTAGTTTTGTGACTACTCGCTGTAGTGCTGTACTCTTGAGCTTGCAATTAGTTCTTTTCAAAATGAAATCGCGTGTTTCCCTTTGTCCCAGGCTCCAGCACTTTTTGATCAAACTTTAGACATCAAGATTACACATCTTGCCAAAATTGGAGTGGTCCTTCCTGTGCTGCTTATGAACAAAGTAAAATATTATAATTAAACCTCAATAAGGAACGTATTCAAAATTATTATCGTAGTGAAATCTCTGTCCAATTGCATATACGTTTATTTTCCGATGAATTATATAATTAATACCAGTCATGAAATATACCATTTTTGCCATACATTTTTTATACTAACCAGTTTGACGTGAACAAAATCAAAAAAGCTCAGCCCAAGTTCCGTTATGCTCACTTGAGTTAAAAATAAGTCATGTATGATTGAATGAACTAGTTTTTAATGTTAGAATGAATGATTGAATAAACGAATGAATGAATGAATGAATGAATGAATGGATGACTGAATGAACAAGTTTCCATCAAGTCTGTCTGCAGTGTAATTATATCCCAGCTGAAAACGTGCCTTTCTCCCCAGCCGGACATCTAAGCCTTCAGCTAGCGCACTGACAAGCCGGGAATATCCCTGGGACATGAGGGCGTGCGGGCCCATGAACTGCGAGAACTGTTCGTTCTGGTCCCAGTGCAGCGCCGAGACTTCCCGCAGAGGCGCCCCGCACGAGTACTCCAGATTGCTCATGTGGAAATCCAGCAGACGCGCTTCGCCCTAAACAAAATTCACAATAAAACTTAAAACTAAAAACAATGTGGCAAGACCGGCAAGTCAATAGACTCGATTCATACGTCATAATACAGCTGTATGCCGCTCAAAATTGCGGCAAAATCACACAACAAGCTACACATGAAGCTGCACACAATGGATGGGATGGCCTCATTTTAATGTAATTTTGCCGAGCATACAGCTGAAAGCATGAATCGAGCCTTAAACTTACAACAAAAACATTTTGTCTATCACGGAAGTTTATTTATCGTAAATTTTGATTTAAAAAAACTACATTAACTACTTGGCTGGCTAGCAGTATAACCACACATGTAACGGAGTCAAAATTTTGGGGTCCCACCTCACGTTCGAGCAAAATTAAACCTACAATCTGCAAAGTTTTTGCAAAAAAGTAGCATTTTTACTCAATTGTGTCCAAATTTTTGGGACCTCCCGCCAACTTTTTTGAGAAGGAGGGCGGCTTCCCCCTATATCATAAATGTAAGTACAACCAAATTACCTTACAAGCTAGTTTGTTCAGCGCTACCAGGTAAACATCTAGAGCGGGTTTCCCGCTAAATTTTGCACAGTCAGTACAGCCCATAATATAATCACAATAGCTTCATGATATGGCCGCATACGACAGCAAGCATCAATATACACAAGCACGTCAAGTCGGCTCACAGTGCTTACTCGCTGCAAATTTAGTACCCGTTTGTTCCAGGAATCTCCGATGCATTTCCAATAACTTTCCTAAATCAAAACGTTTTGCATTCAAAGCTACTCAAAAAATTATTACTCATGAGGTACATATCAACAGTACAGTAAGTAATAACGCCA
>JASANF010003219.1:0-12603 GCA_030248245.1 Trissonchulus sp. WLG1_4 | reverse complement strand
TCGTTGCCGCACTTACGAATGGCATAAGCTGGAACAGAGGGTACCGGCTACCTAGGGGAGAGTCATCCCTCGCCCGTAGCCTCGACCGCTCCGCCGGCGGGGCTTCCAGGTATGATGAGCGGGGTCTTCCGTACGGGCCGGGGTTGCCGGACACCGACGGGAAATGGGGCCTACCTAGTCTACAGGGCAAGGCGCAGTAGGCGCAGCACACAGAAATAGCACTGCCCGCTAAGCCTGAAACGGCTTCCCTGAGCGGGGCAGTGGATGATGAGGGGACTGGTTACGGCGCATACGGAACGCAGAGGGGTGGCAGGGCCTCACTAGGCCGATACTGCCCGGGGATAATGAGACTAAATCGGCAGGGCCACTAGGCCTATACTGCCCACCAAGAACGCGTACGAACGAATAAAACGGATGTTTATTAAAGGCACTAACAGGCCATTTCGGCTGAAAACAGGTTAGAATAACAACGAGACAACTGAATACAAAGGCCGCCGCACAGGCCTACGACTACGCACCGACTGAACAATAATCCTGCAGGCTATATTGCAACCAACACTGACTAAGCGTACACGCACATAAGAGATGCCGAGTACGTATATAACGATAAAATATATTGAGCGTGTATTCATAAATGTGAATATGTAAAAGGTAAGTTAAATGTGAATAAGGGAGTAAGGGAGGGTCTCCCAAGTGAAGCCTTACACACACACACACACACATATATATATATATATATATTATATATATATATATATATATATATATATATATATATATATATATATATATATATATATATATATATATATATATATATATATATATATATATATATATTTCTAAACATTTCACATCACACATTTAGTACGCGTCTTCACACAACATCAATGATGAGAAAGCTCGCCTCCACTTGCATATGATCTATGCAATTATGCATACACTGTACGCTTTCGCTAATATAAAACCGATATTTTGACAATTTGAGTAATAGTTATACTTGTACGTTTGATTGATCGCTGGAAAAGTTTTTGAAATTACGCATAATTTTTGGCAAATTACGAAATTTTGTGGTCGAGACTAAAAATTTATACTACCGATCCGGATCGCCGATCCGAAATTTTAAAGCCGATCCGATCCGGCGATCCGATCCGGCAAATTCAGCGATCCGATCCAATCCGATCCGACCCCCGGATCGGCGATCCGATCCGATCCACATCACTATGTATAAGCTTTCGTTTGGTATATTCAAATCTGGATTATTGTATTTGTCATTTTCTTAGAATAGTTTATATTCTATTAATTAATACAAAACTAGTGCCTCTAGTTTAGATTAGCTCTACTAGTTTCACAACGTGAGCTTGAGCACTGTCTGACGATAAGGCAGTTTTTGAAAATCTTTTCAAAAGTAGTAAAAAGTTGAGTTACGATGAGATTTGATTGCATATATGGTGATTACATGCAGTCACCAAACGAAAGCTTATACATAGTGATGTGGATCGGATCGGATCGCCGATCCGGGGTCAGATATCGAGATATGGGATCGCTGAATTTGCCAAATCGATCGGATCGGATCGCTTTAAAAACTTGGGTCGGCGATCAGTATTAATAGTATAAATTTTTTTTTTTCATTATTGACCACAAAATTTCGTAATTTGCCAAAAATTTTACGTAATTTCAAAAAAATTTTTCCAGCGATCAATCAAACGTAAGAGTATAACTATTATCTCAAATTGTCAGAATATCCGTTTTATATTAGCGAAAGCGTACAGTGTATGCATAGATGCATAATATATGCAAGTGGAGGCGAGCTTTGTCATCATTGATGTTGTGTGAAGACGCGTACTAAATGTGTAAGTGTGAAATGTTTAGACACATATATATATATATATATATATATATATATATATATATATATATATATATATATATATATATATATATATATATACACATATATACACACACACACACACACACACACACACACACATATATATATATGTGTGTGTGTGTGTGTGTGTGTGTGTGTGTGTGTGTAAGGCTTCACTGGGGTAGACCCTCCCTTACCCCTTATTCACATTTAACTTACCTTTTACATATTCACATTTTATGAATACACGCTCAATATATTTTATTGTTATATACGTACTCGGCATCTCTTATGTGCGTGTACGCTTAGTCAGTGTTGTCACCGATAGCCTGCAGGATTATTGTTCAGTCGGTGCGTAGTCGTAGGCCTGTGCGGCGGCCTTTGTATTCAGTTGTTCGTTGTTATTCTAACCTGTTTTCAGCCGAATGGCTGTCAGTGCCTTTAATAAACATCCGTTTTATTGGTTTTGACGCGTTCTCGGTGGGCAGTATAGGCCGAGGGGGCCTGCCGATTTAGTCTCATTATCCCCGGGCACTATCGGCCTAGTGAGGCCCTGCCATCCCTCTGCGTTCCGTATCGCGCCGTAACCAGTCCCCTCATCATCCACTGCCCCGCTCAGGGAAGCCGCTTCAGGCTTAGCGGCAGCGCCATTTCTGTGTGCTGCGCCTACTGCGCTTTGCCCGGGACTGAGGTAGGCCCCATTTCCCGTCGGGGGCGGTCCGGCAACCCCGGCCCGTACGGAAGACCCCGCTCAGTCATACCTGGGAGCCCCGGCCTGCGGAGCGGTCGAGGCTACGGGCGAGGGATGTATCTCTATGTAGCTGTACATCTGTGTATAGCTATGGCCATTCGTAAAGGTATGTATTTCTTTACATATATATAGAAATATATATATATATATATATATATATATATATATATATATATATATATATATATATATATATATATATATATATATATATATATATATATATATCTTAATTTTCGCCTACAAAAACAATCTTTCAACATTCTTTGCGTTAACACCAGAGTTGAGAATTGACGCGGATCAACACTTTTTACCCGCGACAAAAAACCCAGCCCGCGGTTTGACACTTGTGGGTAACCCACGATCCATCCCGCGCCGTCAAACTTGACCACGACCAACTTTGACCCACCATTTTAAGATACCGTACCTGATGATCGATCGTTTTTAGCAGATACCCCTGTACAATTTGCACAGTGTATATACAGCTGTACATTGTTCACATTGCTACCTACTTTAACCGAATGGTTACCAAATTTATGTGCCCAGATTGGATTGAATACGTGAAAAAATTTCAGAAATTTTTCACCGGTTTGACAAAATGCAGCGACCCGCGCAGCCTGAAGTGGGTGTGTATAACCCAAGAGTTGATCCACGGCTCAAATTTTCCGATCCAACCCAAACCAACCCATGGGTATCCACGACCTGCGGTAGTGACCCAAAATTGTCAAGACATTTCCATTCCAATTAATCAAAATTTTTGGTCGTGAGATTGTCTAAGTTGCTCTCATTACAAAAATGCCATCTTATGATTTATATACAAACTCATTAAATTTTTAAAGCAATATACTCATTGTAATAAATCATACTTAACAATATTTCTACAAAAGATTTTTTAGCTTTCATCAAGGTTACGTAATGTTTAATCGGATCGGATCGGCGGATCGGATCGGATCGCCAATTAAGCATCCGGATCGGATCGGCAGCAAAATTTTGGACCGATCCGATCCGATCCACATCACTATGTTACCCTTGTCAGGATTATTATAGTATCCAAGGGTCTTATCCAAAATTGGATTTATCGGATTAGATTTAACTTTAATTTCGTCAATAACGCAGGGTCAGTTACACGTAATTTGCTGAAACTTTGCACACACCGAGATACTGTATGTAAGCCATGTAGGGCGAAATTTTAGCCGGCTATTTTCTATTTGTGCTGTGTTATTAGCAAAATTAATTTAAATTTAATCCGTTAGTTTCAATTTTGGATAAGGCTCTAAGCTAAAACATTAAGCTAACATTAAGCTCTAATAGAAACATTAAAACTTAAACCGATTTTAACTTGCCTTTGTCGTAGGCCCCGTGCTCTAGTGGTTAGCAGTAAGGCATCAAAGGCACTTGAGGAAAATATTTTCTAAAAAGTAAAATTCTGAGAAGTAAACGCAAGCTTTTCCAACATTTTAGCTTTCTTAAACGTGGTGCATGTTGAGTAATTTAGTTTTTGAAAGGTGAACGCTGAGAAACTCTTCTTAAAAGGTGAATGCAAAGTACAAACCCACTGTTACTTTCTACATCAAATTGTTCATGTTGATTAATTAATCAGAATGTTCATTAATTCATTTTAGGTTTGCAGAATGCTACTTTAGAATTAAAGTGTGTTTTCCGACATGCGACCGTGCCAATGGTAGTATGGAATTTCGAACGGGCATCCAAACTTATGAACCATTGCAACCGTGAGTTTTTGTTGCGCTGCAGTGCAACAGGTATTTATATCTTTTGTAAACCTGTGAATGGACATTTTTCCAAATCAGTTTTGTTTGAGCGGCCATTAGAAGTGCCAAAATTTACAAATTCAAAAACTTTCAGTCCTGTATTTATATTTTTTTCATTCAGTGCAAAAATTCCAACTCAATCGCAAACGGCAGAACAGACCCAGAACAAAAAAAGGAGTCAACTTCGCAACGCAAAAATATGAGGCTTGCCCACACGTTTCAATTTTCGAAAAATTAGACCGTCCCTAGTACCGCATATTTCCGCTAAAAAAAGCTATCGAAAGCCAGAATCGATTTTTTACGAAAATAAATTAAATATTTGTCATTTTCAAAGACTTATCAGCTTTTAAAGTTATTAATTTTTGAATTGCTATTTTTGCGGCTAAATATCTTGAAAAAGCTTCAACAGATTTACATGTTTAATACATTAATTAAAAGCTAAAAACGCATTTCTTAGTGATATACCTATGTTTTCATATTGCGACAAAAAAATTCGCGGTTTCTACAAAATTGCTAAAAACGCATTTCTTAGTGATATACATACATACGTACCTATTTTTTCATATTGCGACAAAAAAATTCGCGGTATCTACAAAATTGCTAAAAAAGTTTTGACATTTTTTTATCCACATCTGAACATTTTATTCTGAACAACATGTTTTCAAGAAATGATGATCAGAAAAATTGCTGATAAAAATTTTTAATTTTTGCAATTGTAAAGTAGTAGCTGGTCAAAACGGCCGTTTATTGAAAAAAGAAAAAATTGACACACGGGAATGTCAAAAGCCTTCAATTTATTTACGAAAACTTATCCTTCCCCGTTTCGCTTTTTGAAATTACGTCACATTTATGTAACTTTGCTTTTTTAACTGTAGCACACTATAGCACATTACACGAATGTTCAAAAAACTTGACAATTACTCGTACGATTTTGTTGAAAACTTGGGACAAATTGGCACACATATGTGTCTACTTCATGCTAAAATTTCTAAATTTTTTGTTTTACATCAAATTTATTATTATATAGATCTTTACATCATATTTTTAGCGATTTTTTCACTTTTTGCTCATTTTTAAAGCATTTTACAGCGATCTGGGGCGATTTTAGAGTTTTCAGGCACCATTTGTAAGCAACCGAGGAGGACGGCTTGTCCCGACGGGTCTAATCTGAGGGGGGGCTTGTCCCCCCCCCCTAACCTCCCCATGTACATCTGTGGATCTGACACGACTGATGACGCTAATTGAAGCTGCGGTAAATCGCTGAACCTCTTATCACTTCGAAGTTTATGCATGTCAGTTTTTTTGGACTTCATGGGTTGACTGCTGTCGACCGGAATGCATCTGCACAAAATTGGGCTTGTTTGAGCTTTCCGTACTACGATGCGCTCACTAATCACAAGTTAGGTAAATGTGCAAAAGTGACTAGGCGTGGGCACGTTTACAAAAACCTGTAAACGTTTAAACGGTCGCGTTTACAGATGAGAAAACGCGTTTAAACGTTTAAACGCGTTTTCCGGTTGTAAACGTTTTTTGACCATTTAAACGTTTAAACGTAAACGCGTTTAAACGTTTAAACGCGTTTAAACGTTTAAACGTTTAAACGTTTAACCGCGTTTAAACGTTTAAACGTTTAAACGGTTAGACAAGTGAGGTTTAAACCCGTTTAAACGTTTAAACGGTCAAACAAGTGAGCGTTTAAACGCGTTTAAACGTTTAAACGGTTAAACAAGTGAGCGTTTAAACGCGTTTAAACGTTTAAACGGTTAAACAAGTTAGCGTTTAAACGTTTAAACGGTTGAACAAGCTTAAACGTTTAAACGGTTGAACACGTAAGCTTAAAAGTTTAAACGGTTGAACAAGTAAGTGTCTAAACGCGTACAGTCGGTTTCAAATGAAATGCCTCTTGGTGTCCGATTTTTTAGGCCCGACGCGTCGGATGACATCACCCGACGCGTCGGATGTCATCATCCGACGCGTCGGGTGACATCATCCGACGCCAAGTTTGTTTCTCCCGCTAAACTAAAGCTTATGTCATCCGACGCCTGGTGAAACTTGATGAAAGTACAATGCTAGAAGTATATGGAGGGGTCAGAGCATGCACTTTAAAATTATTGGGTTAATGAACACGTAAAACACTAATTTCAGCTTTAGTAATATAAAATTTTATTGAAAAGGATATGCTAGTGTAGGTACACAAGAATGCATTTTTCAAAAATTTAAAGTTAAACTTAGTAAAGCTAACCCCATTACACTTGTTTCTGGTTTCGAAAATAAAACTCCAGCCAGGTTATATAACACAGTCTGGCGAACTGGTCTCAGTTATGTAAAGAACATTAAGGGTGGATTTCACAAAGGTGGTTTTACCAAGAGTACATAACAGCTTCTCACTCTATATAGAAGAAGAGTGAGACACTCTCCAGCCTGCCTGTGTTCTAGCACAGGCAGATGCGCTGGTCGTTTTCAGATATCCCCAAAGGTATTTGCAAAACGTTTTTAATGTTTTTACAAGCAGACTATGAATAAATAATGAGTTATTAGCCTTTATCCCTATCCCGTTTTATGATTGCAGCACGTGCACAGGCGTCAGCCAATCAGAGAATAGAAGCTCGCTTCTGATTGGCCAGTCACATGTTGCATAGAATGTCAACATGTAGCCTGAAAACGACCAGCGCATCTGCCTGTGCTAGAACACAGGCAGGCTGGAGAGTGTCTCACTCTTCTTCTATATAGAGTGAGACGCTATTATGTACTCTTGGTTTTACTAAACCATTGGTTTTACGTACGTTTTGCATGATTTGCACGTAATTATTCATTACGAAATATCGAATTTCGTAGATTTTCTTAGACCAATGGTTTAGCTCAGCTGAAATTTCAGCAGAACAGAGACCTGCTGCGCTGCAGGTTTGAAATTTCAACTGAGATAAACCAATGGTTTAAGAAAATCTACGAATTTCGTAACGAATCATTCGATATTTCGTAATGAAATTATGTGCTAATCATGCAAAACGTACGTAAAACCAAGAGTACATAATAGGATCATCCTATATATCATAATATATGATCATCATAGGTAATACATCCTATTGTGTACTCTTGGTAAAACCAATGGGTTAGTAAAACAACCTTTGTGAAATCCACCCTAAATATTTTATTTAAATCATTTAAATTATTTTAAATTACCTACATTTTTAAACTTTTATTTATGTTTATTGAATAATTTGTTCATACACTTTCAATAACACTCTGCTGTAGCATAATTATTTTATAAATGCTCAAGTTCTACCTGTCGCCCCCCGCGAACTCACAAAAGTTAGCCTATTAATTTGTAACCCAAAACTAATGCAAAAAAAATGCTCGCTGAAAATTTGGCGTCGGATGACATCATCCTACGTGTCGGCCTACGTCAAAATTTCGGACACATTGGAGGCATTTTCACTTGAAACTGACTATATAAAACGTTTAAACTATTATACATGTAAGCGTTTAAACGTTTAAACGTTTAAACGTTTAACCGCGTTTAAACGTTTAAACGTTTAAACGCGGTTAAACGTTTAAACGCTTTTAAACGTTTAAACGTACTAAACGTTAAACGGTTCGAAAACCGCGTTTTTTGAACCCGTAAACGTTTAAACGGTTCCAAACCGTTTAAACGTTTAAACGCGTTTAAACGGTTCAAACCGTTTAAACGTGCCCATGCCTAAAAGTGACAACTGACAATAATTGCAGTCTGCATGGACAATGCAGTGAGACTATTATGCAAACTAGCGATCTGGCAGAGATTTTAACGGACCTAACGCATGTGTCGATTATCGATTTGTTTACACACGCATACGCACACACAGACACACGCGCACACACACAACACCCCTGCATCAGGCAGCAACTGTTATGCCTGCACAACCGACTGCATGTCTATGCACTGAAACTATGCATGATTTACATGCAATTTTCGTTTCAGTGCATTGACTGAAATTAGTATGCACGGTCCCGCAAAAATTCAAATTTGAAAATCCGTAACTTCTTTTCTGCGTCATATAAATACATCGAACTTAGCGTTAGGATTCACCCTAATATTAGCTATGTTAGTGTAAAGAATAAAATTAGTTGGTAATATTTCGCATAACTTAACTGATAACATGAGTACATGACTAATTTAGATTTAACGCCGCAAATAACTTAACTAATGACTTGATTAATTCAATTTTTACGTAATAACTAATTTGATGACTTCACTAATTTAGTCTTGACGCAAATAACATATCCGATAGCTTAACTAAATAAAAATCCAGTAACTTAATCTTACTACTACACAACAAAGGACGACTGTGTGAAAGTATGACATTTAGTTAGTACTAAAGTTATGATGACTTTCATTGGCTGCGTCATGACTTTACTAATGGTGCAAAATCACTTGATACCAAAGATACAATATATATTGCGAAAAAATGCACAAAGAATTAAAGGAATCATTTATGTAGAAAAAACTAAAAGAGGACAAAACTAAAAACCTTTCCTTTTTCGATATTAATAAAGTAGGATTAAATAAGTTTTGTAAGGACCTGATCTTAAATTTTAAATTTCTTTATTTTCTGTATTACCTAGCGTTTAGTTATCATCGGCAGATATGGTGGGGAACCAGATTTCGACATGCGGGCGGTTTCGACACTTTTCAAGTTATCGTGACCCACCACTCCTATCCAGATTATAATTGGATTGCGGCCGGAACAGAGGAAATCATAATACATAACATCACAGAAAACTTATTCGACCTAGTTATACCCCTTGACAACCGAATGGACAATAGAAAGATGCATTTGCCTAAACCCGGTTGTCCTCTCTTACTTGTCTTCCGGGCATTTTGTGACTTCACCAAACTGAATGGTCTTTATGAACCAAAAGGCGAACGCTGGGATCTGCCCAAAAGTTTTCTTGATTGCACGGGACCAGTATGCACTGGCTAAGAAAATTACAATTCTGTAATCACTCGCGTTGAAATAAACTAATTTTGCCGGATTTTCGCATTCAAATTTACAATTTTGTTGGAAACTAGTTTTACAGTTTCATAAATTAAAAAGTTAAAAAATTTTTAAGAGATTTGATTTAATTTTTAAAAATTTAGTAGTCCAAAATCCATTTTGGTGTTCTGCAAAATTAGGGTTTAGATATAGACAATCATTTCTCATTCAACAACGCACCCAGCCACAAGTTCTAGAATAATTTAGCTACTTATTTTCTATTAGTTATCTATTAAACCTTGGTTGGATAAATTGTCTCAGTAATTTCTTATTCCGGACTAGAAGGGAATAACGGAAAAGGCCCACTCAGAAGTACTTCAAAGTTTATCGCAGACTGTGAAAGCATCAGTTATAGCTGTCTTAACGAAGAGAAGGGGTTTCCTACTAAAAAAGAAAACATTAGCATCGGAATGACTCAGGGGTATATTTGAAGCACATTTTCGGATCTGCAGACCAGCACTCAAACTATATGAGCTACTGAGCCGATGACGTATGTCACTACACCCCGTAAGTAGTAATTACCTATTCTAAGCTAAAGTGTCGACAACGAGCTCTTGTGAATGTGCAAATTTAGGCGCCATTAACAAGAACCATTAACACGAAATACAACTCTAATTTTGGATTCTACAATGGCGGTTTTATAAAACTATGGTTTTACGCACGCTTTCGTTGGATTAGCATATGATTTCAATCGAACCTGGTTCGTTACGAATTTAGCAGAATTTTTCAGACCGTGGTTTTAGCTCAGTTTGAGATTTCAGCAGAGCGGAGGTTTTAAACTTTGCTAAATTCGTTACAAATCGGGCAGTTTCGTAATGACAGTATGTGCTAATCATATGAAAACGTACATAAATGCATGGTTTTATCAAGAGTACATAATAGTGTCTCATACTTTCTAGAAGAGTATGAGAGTCTTCTATAAAGAGTGAGACACTATTATGTACTCTAGGTTTGATAAAACCACCTTTGTGAAATTCACTCAAAAGTTCTACTAACTGACAAGTGTGCGCATACGGAATTTGTTTGGCCGTGCATAACGCAATTTGACATCAAACTAAATTTCCAACTTGAGTTTACATGAACTGGGTGTTCGCATACAGAATTTGATTCGTTTCACGACAATAATACGGCCGGTTTCGCCGGCCGGCCACATTCAATTGATCGACAAAAATAGGCCGGCGTAAGAGTCCGGCAGGTCAAGTGAAGCCGAAATGACACTTTGGATTTGGATGAATTTGTCTTTCCTGCATTTTCGCCGGGCCGGCTCGCGTTTACAATTTCTGATAATGTAAAAATATGAAAAAAGAAAAATAGTCAATATTGGCAGGAAATACCTATACAAAACATGATCTTGGTCGATTCAAAAATCAGGAAATTCAAGATACAAGACTGTTTATTGACATTTTTGTCCAAGTATCAGCCCCACTCGTCAATCCAATAAAACCTATATGTATTCATATGCATGCGGCTATTAACTCTAAACTTACATGACGACGACTTAGTTAAACGACTTTTACATGTTAAAATTCTGTACATAATTTGATTTATTTGATGTTTTCATTACAGTAAGTAATAGTAAAATAATAATATACTATGCCCACCATACTGGAACCGCATACCTAACACCTTAAACCTTGATTTGATTTTTGATGTTCTCGGGTAACCAATTCCATACACACAATCAAGCTGTAGATGCTAGGTCAAGACTTCAATGGTGGAATGCATAAAAGTCTCGGGAGACTCAGTTCAGACTATGTCTAAGCCCTTAGACTAACACCTTCAAGATTAACGTGTCAGAACACCCTTTGGGATTCGTATGTAATGCGTGTGGAAATTTTCATTACGATGTTCTAAAAATACTAATCGGTATTCATAAAGAACGATAGTCTTAGGTTAGCCTTGGTTTTCTATCGAAAATTAAGACATACCCTTCAGCTAGTCCAAGGCTAGTCTAAGCCTAATTTCAGCACTTTAATTTTTTCGAAAATTTAAAGCCTGATGGGTGTTGTCAAGGATCATGTGCATATTCTCAAGTTTTTTAACCAATTTTAACAAGGTTTTTGTGAAATGTGATAACCACAAAAAAAATGCAAATTTAAGCTAAGGGTTGCAATTGTTAGGTATTGTTAAGGATGTGTTAGTTTTCGTCATATTACTCAATAATGCAAAAAATAACAAAAAAATATTATTATGCTAAAAAATACTTATTTACACAGCTTGGACATATTAGCGTGCACCAAGCAGTTTAAAAAATTTTTTAAATCTGCAGAACCTATTAAAAACAATATTTCAATGTAATTTTCAAACCAAACAAACTAAGACTATCTTTCAGAATACCGTTTAACGTCAGTCTTCGGAGACTAGGCCTAGACCCAGTCTTGAGTTCGTCTTACATTTTTAGCGTGTGCAAAAATGTGAATAGGCCTTAAAATTAGCCTAGCCAACAGTGGCGGTAGTAAAAAACCCAACACTAGTATAATTTTTAATCTTCAGACTTTATTCGCCTCTATTATTCTCGCCTCTTATTCATTTATTCAATACGTATTTCCTTTATTGGCCACATTTAGCAATTTGTAAAAATGTTTTTTGTAAATACGTGCACATAAGATCCCCACCTGAAACGTTATGGTTTTTGTGTTTACAAGACATTAATCTGTTTTTACCGTCATGTTTGTTATTTTATTAAGTAATAACGTTAAACGCTCCAAGAAGAATTATCTGCCACAAAATCAGCTTACTATGCACACCAACATATTTCTTTTCCTGACCGTATTCATTATATTTTATTTAATCAATATATTCGGCATGTCAGTTTGGAAAAGTAGAACAGCGAAAAATAGTGCAGGTAAATTTTCTAGTAATAATACCTTTCTTTGTGAATTGTGACTTATTAAATAAGAGAACTTGGATAGAGACCAAAAATTGAGTTTGTTTTCTAAAATTTTTAAAGCTACATTTAAGTTAGATAGTTTTCAGTTATATATGTAACTTCCAAGCTCAAAAAGCTGATGACTTTATACTGAGTAGTGAGTACTCGTAATTAATTGTGATCAGTCGGTCCCAAAGCAATAGAGAATCTTTATGAGGTGACACACTCATCTTCGTGAATGTGACAACTAACTAAAAAGGACTGGAAACAGCTTCCAACTTTTTAAAGTAAAAAGTCGTTTCTTGGGGTGTTTTGAAGTGCTGAAC